>JARYGA010026870.1:0-187947 GCA_030545235.1 Helianthus tuberosus | reverse complement strand
GACCTGATTCACAATTGGCTGGTATTTGTGGAGCACCGGTCCGGCACTGTGTGGCAGTGAGCGTGGGTTGCTATTGCTTCCCACTGTCCCCACACAATCATATGGTCCCACGCAGTGCTGCTACATTTCGCTTGCTTAACAAACAATTCTCCACTACTGTTATTTTTAAATCAACTGTTTTATTTACTACCTTATCTTTATGGATTTTTTTTTTTTTATTTCGGTTGCTATAACGAGTAGGGGTGTGCAAAGTCGGTTAACGGTGGGTTCGGTTAACTGATGGCTGGTTAACCGAGGGTTCAGTTAATTGAAAAGTATTAACCATAACCATAACCGATGGTTGGTTTAACGTTGTTCGGTATGGATCGGTTTCGGTTAAAAATCCTATATATAAAAAACGAAACACTTATGGTGAATAAAAACACCAATCTTTGGGTTAGCTTCCTTATTCTTGAAGTTGGTGTTTGCAAAGTTAAATCTTGAGGACTTATTTTTTCTTGTTGACAATAAAATACATAACAAATCTAATCTAACTTATAATAAAAGATTTCAAATAATGCCACATGGCATTATCTCCTTCAACCTCATAAATTTTATTTATATTTGTTTAATAAATTTCTTTTAATATTAATATTAATTAATAACCAATATATAGATATCACTTATTTTTATCCCTATCTTTATCTAAAATTAATAAATAACTTCAATTTCGTAATTTAGACCCTTTGCTTTTTTACTTTTAAATCAAAGTTTTTCATCTTTTCCAATTTAATCCCAACTCTTTTTTATTTTCAATTTTGGTCCACCGTGCTTTTCATCTTTCCCAAGTTTTTCGTTTCGTTCTAAATTTTGTGAGTTAACGCACCGCAACGTGCGTGTGGGGTTCAACATTTTTTCATATATTTTTTTCCCGTTTGACTGGCACGTCGCGTCACATCTATTTTTCTGCGTTTGACAAGTTCGTCCAATACGCGGGTCTTGGATGAACTTAGTTATTTTTTCCTATGTTTTACGTTTCGGTTTAATTTATCAACAACGAGCGTGCGTGATTCAAAGATTTTGCGTTTGCTTTTCGCCCGGCGTTATTTTTTCCCGTTTTTATTTATTTTGTTTTTACGAGTTTTTCCGGTGTTGGTGGTCGGTGACAATGATATAGTATTGCTACTACTTAACACAATTTTATGACAAGCGCTGCAACGCAGAGGCTTAATACTAGTTAGCTATAAAAGAAAGTTAAAATGTAAATGGCTATGAGGATATAATATTTACAAACAAACCCTATATTAAATCAATCTATACTAGATAATAAAAGAAACCATTTCAAGAACACCTGTCATCATATTAGACAATCTCTTATAGATAATTATTATTTTAGTTTAATTTTTTCTAATTAATTATAGATAACCCTCCTACTAAATATTATTATTTTAATATCTTATGGATAATTATTATTTAGTTTAATCTCCTTCTCATTTATAATATTATTTATTTGAATTAATTATATTTGAACTGAGTAAATTGCCATTTTAGTCCCTGAGGTTTGGTCTAAATTGTCATTTTAGTCCAAATAGGTTTTTTCTCTTATGGGTCCCTGACTTTTCCATTTTCTTGTCATTTTTGATCACATTGCTTAACTCAGTCTAAAAATCTTGTTATAACCAGAGGTATTTTTGGCATAACTGTTATGTAATGATAACCAGGGGTAGTTTACAACATAATTTTATAAACATCATAATAATTTAATGCCAAATATACCTCTGATTATTACCTGGTTTTTAGACTAAGTTAGGCAATGTGATCAAAATGGCAAGAAAAAGGAAAAGTCAGGGACCCAGAGGAGAAAAAAACTATTTGGACTAAAATGACAATTTTGACAAAAACTCAGGGACTAAAATGGCAATTTACTCTATTTAAACGTTTTGTTTAGTTTGGTATCAAATAGATTTTACGAAACTTAAAACAAAATTAACTAATATTATTTATCATTTATACATTTACGAAGTTTTAAATAAATGGTTAAATTTATTGAGACTTCGTTAACAAATTTTGCAACAATAGAATAATCTATTTTTATCACGAAAACCAAACTTTGAATTAATCTATTAAATATTTTTCATTTCACCATACAAAATTACATTTACTCGACCCATGTAATACATGAGGTTTTTTAAGACAACTTTTTATTATTTGATAAATAAAATTAGATTTATTCAATTCGTACAATACACGGGGTTTTTTAAGGATATATATTTTTTATTATTTAGTACAGAAAATTACATTTATTCAAACCGTGTAATGCGCATATTTTTAAAGATGTAATTTTTTTATTATTTGGTATATAAAATTACATTTATTCAACTCGAGTAATAAATGAGGTTTTTTGAAGATGTATTATTTTATTATTTGGTAAACAATATCACATTTATTCAACCCGTGTAATACACGTGGTTTTAAAGATATAATTTTTTTATTTGGTATATAAAATTACATTTATTCAACCCGTACAATATGGTTCTTATAGATATAACTTTTTATTATTTAATATATAAAATTATATTTATTCAACCCGTGCAATAAATAAGGTTTTTAAAGATGTATTGTTTTATTATTTAGTATGTAAAATTTATTTATTAAACCCGTGTAATACACGGGGTTATAACCTAGAATAATTATAAAAGAGTGTTAAAATGTAAATGGCTATAAGGATATAATATTTACAAACAAACCCTATATTAGATTAACTATTGAGAAATCTGAACTCTTCATGTTAAAAATATCTAAACGTTATACAAACAACTTGAAGATATATATGAAATAAACATAACTATACTTTCCCATCAATGACACCATATCAACAATGACTGCTGTTTAACTTAGTTTATCCAAAACCAGATGGTGTTACGCGGTAAGACTAATTAATCTTTTAAGTGTTTTCTCTACCATCCCATTGGCTATAAAGCTATATAAGTATTATGAGAGATAATCATGTCACGTAAGCTTAATATTATTAGATAATTATGTCACACGTAAGCTAAGTACTAATCAAGCCCGGTTTATTTACTTCTTCTCAATCTTAACTTCTTGTCATTTTCATCAAATGAAAACTAGTTCTCACATTTAATTATAAACTATATGTTTTCGACTTAGTTAATTACTATTTCATAGACGTTTAGTGAACAAGAATAAATTTAGTAAGCAATCACAACTTACTTAACAATAGAAAAATTAAAGTCAAATGATGTTTTATAAACCAAGTTGTTAATAAAATCATTACAAGACAAATAACTCCAACCATTCATGTAGATAAATATAATATACATTTTTTTTTGGAAGGTGACTTTCTATGTACTGGACCTATTGGTCACCGGGTTCATGTCGGAGACAATCCCCCGTCAGCCCCGCACTCTCGGACGCGATGTTCGATCGGGCCCCGGCCGCCGCGCAAGCTGACTTCCGCCCGGAAACCATACTGCCCCCACACGAGAGACTCGCTGGGGTAACAGCTGGGTAAAACCGGGTTGCCCTCAAGACCGCACCATGCCTCGGTAGGATACGATCTATCATTGGGACGTCCCACCCCCCGTTTGCACCTCCCGGGAGTCGAACCGGCGACCTCCGAAGAGGAAGCCGGCCCAACCCAAACCACATGGGAATTGCCGGTTGGGCTAGGGGGCGGGATAAATATAATATACATTATAAGATATAATAGAAAAATGAGTTTCTAACAAAAAGGTATAATTAGAGCATTTTCATTTTCAACAACAACAAAAGAAAGTGTCGGCGGCAATAGTGCCAGCCGGCTATTGGATTAAATGGGCGACAGGGGAAATAGTGCCAGGCAGCTGCCTGGCACTCCCATATTGCCCAACAAATTTACGATTTTATCCCGCTTTAAAATTACGATTTTGCAATCAGTTCAAAAATATGTTTTTACACCCACTTAAAAATAAATTTGCGCTTTTACTCCCAGCTAAAAATTTCGATTTTGCCTCCGGTTAAAAATTACTACTTTGCCCCGTTTCAATTTACAGTTTTGCCATTAGTTTTTTTCCCTTATAATTACCATTTTGCCATCAGTTCAAATTTATGTTTTTACCCCCACTTAAAAGTAAATTAACGCTTTCGTTCCCAGCTAAAAATTCCGATTTTGCCCCGTATAAATTTATAGTTTTGTCATTAGTTTTTTTTCTCACAGCCAAGTTACGATTTTGCCCTCAACTTATATTTACATTTTCTCCATCGTTTTTGTTTGTTTTCCTGGTGAAACTACAATTTTGCCCCCCCCCCCCCCCCCAGTGTAAAATTACAGTCATGCCGGCAGATTCCTGACACTCCCCCATTGCTTCATTTAATTTGAGATTTTATCCCGGAATTAAATTTTATGATTTCGCCCTCAGTTAAAAATTACGTTTTCCCAATCGTTTTGTTTTTTTTAGCAAAAGTAGAAAACATTTTTTTTAATTGGTTGACTCGATTTAATTTTTTTCCGTCTCAAGGAGCCGCCTAACACTCGCTCGTTAGTCCTGAAAAATTACAGCTTTGCCCTGATCCGAAAAATATCGTTTTAGTTTTTTTTTCCTAGCAAAATTATAGTAGTGTTTTTTTGATTGATTGAAAATTATTCGACCATCGCCCCACAACGTGGGCGGGATATCAACTAGTTGATATACATACATCACGTCATACACCCACACACTTCTACATATATGGGATCATGCGAGAACAAATTATTAGCATGAGAACATTATCTAAACAACTTTTTTTCTTTTAATTTTATTGCAATCGTCGTATTTTATAACTCTTTAAGTCTTGACTGAATTAATTAAACAGGTTTCGTTTAGGCTAATTAACATGCCTGATTAAACAGGTCTACCCGTGAACTATTTAATTAAATATGTTATACCACTAACCCGTTTAACCTACGTTTTAGACTTCACCAACACATAGTATGTTTGTACAAACTGATTACTACTCATCAACCCGTCTAACACACACATGTATTAAGGGGGACGTGTTTGAGTTACACGAAGTTAAATTGTCTGTAGTTTACGTGTTCGGGCTAAATAATTCAATTCATCAACACGCCTACCTGATTCGGTTAAGTGGTTAACACCCATAGTGTTTGTATCAAAGAAATTTTGAAAACGAAAGATGTATAATGAGACTTTAAGATTTATTCTCAACTTTTTTTTTTTCAAAAGAGGGTATTCGATCTCACTTCAAATCTAGCCCTATATATAAACCCCAATAACTACGTACATTGAAATAAAGGGCTTCACGGTTTTCACTAAATACATAGAAACACAAGGTTACATACGTACAAATTATGTGTATGTTACACATACAATTTGTTGTTAGTATTAAGTTTGTTCATCCGGTGTTCTTTTCATTTATGTTTTGGCTAACAAATGTATGTATGTATGTATGTATGTATGTATGTATGTATGTACGTACGTACACATTACACACATATATAGTATTTTATATGTATGTACTCAGTAAAGAAACAACATGAAACTCAAAAAGATAAGCATGCATGAAATATTTTTCTCTGTTTAATGAATTTTTTGATGCAAATATAAGTTATATCTATGTATATTTGCTATAAAGTAAAGGATTAGGTTTAGAAAACGATTAGTTATTCGTGCACTTGGCTTCCTTACAACTCAATATATCAATTAATTGTTTCATTAAGAGAACATTTATTAATCAAATTTTAAGATAAAGGTATTATTATTGATCATTTGTCAACTCGATAAACAATGATTTAGTTAATTAGTTTAGCAACTTCTTTTTTTAATTTCTTAACAAAGTTGACATGCTAGGCATATGTGGCAAGGTTTTTTCATAACAACATTTCATAAATCTTATAAGAATAAATACATCGCGTCTGTACTTTACGAAATTTGAGCTTCTATTATTTTGGTTGTGAAGTACATTAATTGAAAACTTATGTGGCAAGCTAATGGACATATTGGAAGGTTTAAAATACTAAGATAAAGGGGGGGGGGGGGGGGGGGGATTATCACTTGCAAAAATTCTATCATTCACAACATCTAATGAAGTTTCGCAATGTCATCAACCATTTTTCCATCACTCACAACCTTTTTAGTAGCAATGGTGTTATCACTCACAACACCCAACAATAAAGCCTCACACCCCCTCACATGTTCCATCACTCACAAGCCATAACGTGTGAATTCTTTCACGGAAATTGAAATGTTGCATGCTATCACGCGTGGAATTAGTTGGTGGCGGTGGAATGTTTCATGCCATCACTCGTGATGGTGGTCCACCACGGAACCACCCCCACTCCCCTAACATAAATGTAACATCAATGTAGAATATAATTATACGGTGTAAATGTTGAAAAGTTATGCTTTTATAACTGTCTTTAAGGGATTAGATAAATTGTTATAATAAGATTATAATGGAAGTTTAGATATTGGTTCTAGTTATTACGTGATATCAATATTTAGTTTCAGGAAACTAGATATAACAAAATACGTTATAGAACTTGTCATATCTTTTTACTATTGTGTATTTATTTAGTTACTTTATAATAGTATGATTATGTCACCTATAAATATGAAGAGTTAAGAGAAGGGAGTGGATAACATCACATAAAAAATGTAATTACAAATCTAATATAAACGTTAACTAGATTATTAAAAGCTATGCCCTTTCTATTAAATCATTAAAATTTGATTATTGTTTAAAAATAATCAATAATAATTAACTTAAAACACATCTCAACATGGCAAGTTGGCAACATCCTTCTAAATATTTGAGTTTTTTGTCATCAATTGTTATGCTTCCTCGTCAATATAAAGTAGCCTTGACCCCAGTCGGTATCATATTATTTGATAACAAGATTTAATTGAAAATGATGACTCGAATTTTCTATTAACACAAAAATAAAGATAAATCAAAACCTGATCAGTTTAATTGGGTTTATCACAAAAGGTTGGGCTTTTAAACATTGGGCCTTCATCTATTGCTGAAATATAGTGTGTTTGTGTTTTAATACAACGACACAATCACACAAGGTTATGCGGGTCGAACACAAATCTACGAGCCACTGGATTACAAGAACGGGCCCTCATTCGTTGCTAGGCTCGGCCTCTTTCTGGACGTGACGACTGACGTAGTGATGTCTTAGCCTTTTGTACAGATCTAGGTTTGTTTTGAAGATCACAGTATCATTTGTACAATATCCTTACCTTTAGGGTCAAGGTTATGTATTTCAAAAACCAAATGCAAGAGTTAATCACTCGGATTGGTACCTACGGTTTGCACGGGTTTCACGTTTGCCCCCAAAATTACATCGATGCCGCATGTGGTATATATTTTCTAACATTTGTGGTGGTCCGTGCATTGGATGACATTAAAGTTTTGAAGTAAGTGCATCTGAAATTACTTTTTCCTTTGCCTTTGCCAATGGACCACCACCTCTTGATGCATGTGAAATTACTTATTTATCAAAATCTCTTATTGATAAGTTGAAATTCCATCATTGAAGAATTCATACATTCAGATGAAAGATAAAATATATTCACATTCCAGTTTCGATTCTAACCTCTTATTAAACAAACTAGGGGTGTTCAAGATCGGATTATCCAGTTTTCGGATATCCGAAAATTTCGGATAATGAATATTAATATCCGAATCTGTATCCGAAATTTCGGATATCTGAAAATCGGATATCCGAAATTTCAGATACGGATTCGAACATCCAAAACGGATATCCGAACTTATAAAAAATCCGTTTCGTGCGAAGATTAAAACTAAACATATATTCGATTTTCTAAATTTCCAACATAGAAAACCAAAAACATTCATAAAAAATATCCGAATCCGATTACTTACTATTTCTTTTTTACTATATTGAAACTAAATATAATGCTCATGTATTATATATATTTATTAAAAACAATAGTTTTCGGATATCGGATAATCGGATTATGCGAAATTTTTGAAATTCATATCCGAATCCGAAAAGTCGGATTATCCGGTTTTAGGGTATCCAAAATTTCGGATACGGATTTCTGGATATTTAGGATTCGGTTTCGGATCCGGATTTTTTTGAACACCCCTATTTCTTTGTATCCTTCAAAACATCTCTATATTTCGGATTTGGTTTCGGATCCATATTTTTTTTGGACACCCCTACTTCTCCGTATCCTTCAAAACATCCCTATTTCTTAGTCTTCTCTTTATCCTTCGAAATCCTAACCTCTTCTTCTAAAAAAGATGGCTACTTTCGAACTAGTAACTCGACGACCTCCACCTCCTTCCCGATGGTGAACCTTACCACTGACGGTGATAATACTGCCACTTTGGGAGCCGAGCTTTACTACTCAACAATTTTGAAGAAAACGGGTTTAGTACACTCGGTTCCCGACATGGTGAGCTTCAACCTCACCATACGTGATGTTGATGGGTACCATGTTTCTTCATTTGCCAAGTGCCAACTTCTATGTTGTGTTTAAAAACAACCTAATCCCCTTTCGATCACTAAACAGGGTGACATCACGTGTTTCGTCATTTGCCCAGTAGTGATCGTTTTGCGCGTTGTTGGTTTCGGGTGACGTCACGTGTTCGAATCCCGGCCTCATCTTCCCTTTTCCTTATTTCTTTTTTTTTTTTTCTCCAACTAGGATTTTGACCCGCCGCGCGTTGCGGCGGCGTCGAAAGTTAAATTAACTCGTATTTATACTTTATATTTGATCCGGCTCTTTACTAAAAAAACATTATGACACCGTCGAATGAAAACGTATTTATACGTTATATTTGACCGACTCTTTACTGAAAAAAGTTATTGAAAACGTGTTACCTGGCTGTCGATTGCATCTCTCAAGCACCGAAAACGGCATGAATTGGTCTCGAGTGCAAGTGATGTGTAGGTTTTTGCTGCTCCACCTTCAGCAATTACTTGAAATGATGATATAATTATCTGCATTTGATGATAATATTGTTTGTATCTTCTATCAACCTGTGCACATAAAAAAATTGTTTCTTGAGTTCTTGGTTTTGTATTCTTGAAAACCAACAGAATAAAGATTGAATCCGCACACGTCGTTACACGTTTTTTGACTTTGTTAGACACATTATGTTCGTGACGTTAACGTCATTAAACATAGAATTAGGAACGCCATTTTTTTGGGAAGTGGGACTTTTATTCAAATAAGATCTGATGCACAATTACCTAATGAAAAAGGCAAGTTCGTAGACTATTCAATAAACTATTGTATAAGAACTGATGCACAATCACTTTACGAAAAATGTACGTTCGTAGACTATTCAATAAACTATTGTAACTTCATTTAAAATCCAAAACTATATGATTAATTAATCATGATATAATAAAAAAAGGAAAAGAAAACAGAGATTCATGAATTCATGAACAGAAATAAAGAAAGATAAAGGGAACTGAACTCATGAACAGAAAGAAAGAAAGATGAATGGCATTTGTCAAAGCAAGCAAACAATTTGTTTTAGTACCATAATAATTGTCTTTAATGTTGAATTATACATGTCCTTAACCTCATAACTGTGCATCCGTAGGTAAAAATTTGAAATCATAACTACAGATGGTGCTGTCCTTCTTGGACTCCTTAACAACATTGAACAAACGCATATATGATCATCAGTAATATTGATCATTTGACAACATACAAACTAATAAATAACATGAGAAAGCAGACCATGCCTCCATTCACAGTTTCCGTGAGTCGAAACAACATTCATACAAATAATAACTGTTATAAATAGGTATGGGCACATAGACCCATTTTAACATTTTACTTTGTATATAAATGAATCATAGTTATACAACGGGTCAATTTAGGGTACACTCAAATTATACAAAAGAACAATTTGGTATATACTCAAATTATACAACTGGTCAATTTGGGTCACTAAAACTCTAAAAGCACACTTTTATTTAGTTTTCCACTGATATTATCTACTTAATTCTTATCAGTCAAAGATTGAAAAAAAAAAAAACATTTGACCAGTCTAACTTGCAAATGCCAGCATCATATTCAATCATTCATACATCAATCTTTGATCACACACACAAAAAAAAAAAAAAAAGCATTTGACCACAAAATTTTGCCATGATCTCATCAGTTATTCATCAATCATCCTCAAACCAAAAAACACAAACTGGAAAAAACCAATTGCATGATATCATAAATCTTTGACTTTCTTTCAAATCCAATCAACCTAACAACATAAATTTCACAATATAAAAAAGGGTAATTCAAGAAGAATCAACAGATCTAAGAGTAAAATTACCAGTAACAATGGCAGTAAGCCCAGTTCCATCAATCCCATTTGTAACATCTTCGGCTCTTGAATTTGCAGAAAACCCTGATGGCCCACTAAACAGTGAGTATATCCACGTCATCTTGATTGATGGGTCGCTAAAAGATTGGATTTTTATAGGAAAGAAGAAGTGCCCACTTGGATTAAAGTGGTTTAGAAGAAGATGGTGATGGTATAGATACAAAAGTTGGGTACTTATGGGGTTTGAATGGAAGAAGAAGAAGAAGACTCGCCTCTGCAAATTGATTTAAAAACAATGTATATGTAGTTATCTATATGTACATGTATATACAAACAGACATACACATTATTCATATAGGTATACCCAAGCATTCAAATTCAAATATACATTTATAGACCATATAAGAGGTACCTCATATGATATTTAATCATATGCATACCCTCGAATACATACATGTAAAGAAATTTGTGTATACACAACATATATACATTTGTATATTACATATACATGTTTGTGTGTGTTTGTTTACTTGTCTTTATACTCACAAAACACATATAGAGAGGGGTGTTTGAATGTGTGTTTTAAAAGTGATTATGGTGAAATTTGTTGTTGCAACTCGTTACTTGATTCTCCAAATCCAATTATTTCGGTCCTAAAAAGTTATTTGCCAAACGCTGCATCTAACTCAAACACCCCCATACACACGTATACATGTATATATGCCGATATGCATATACACATGTATCTATATACACGCATACATACATACAAATTGCTATTTGCCTATAAATGTATATTCACATGTATACATACATATATACAAATGGCAGTATGGCATACAAATGGTTATATGCCTATAAATGTATATACACATGTAAACATACATACATATATACAAATGGCAGCATGGCACATGCTATAAAAACATTTTTATAAAAAAACAAATATCCAATTGTTCAATGCAAACAAAAGACACCCATTTCTTGCTATCCATTTATATCATCGAAAACACCGAATCTATGGCAACACTACATACAATCAAATTCATAATCCAAATTCCAAACACATTCATCTACAATAAAAACAATTTTTTATCTTAAATTTAATCATATCCTCAAAAAACAGCAATTTTATGATCTGAAAACACTAAATCCAATCAAATTCATACCTCATAATCTTCATTACAATAAAAACAAAATCTTATCTCAAAATCCCAATTAAATATCAATCAAAATAAACATAAAAACAGAATAAAAATCATTATACCTGATTAGCAAATCCCCAAAACAAAACCGAAACCACCACACTTCCCCAAAGCTCAGCCATGACATAAAACAAACAAAAACTCCAAATTCTCATAATCGCAAGCGGTCCAAGAAACCGAGGTCCGAGATATGCAAGAAGCTTATCAGCAAGTGCAGTTGGGTGAACATAATTGCTAAGCGGATACAAAACAAACCCGAAAGCCCCGAAAAACGCGATAAACGGAAGAATCACAGTATAAAACAAAGCCTTTTTCGACAACACATTAGACAACTTTGTATATAATACCATGAACCCAATTGCCATTGGTGAGCAGCCGGCGGTGGCGGAATCGACCCACCAACACCTCCAATCCCCGGCGGTGCTAGCGGCGGTCCTCCGCTGGTTCCAGGCGGATCAATTGCTCCGTTGTTCCACATCTCCTGTCCGGAGTTGTTCCACATCGTTCGCTCTGTTCCTAAACCCTAACCATAAAACCCTAGGTTTGGAACAATTTGGAACAGTTTACACCGGTGTGATTGATCGTTTGTGTGATGGTTGTGATTGATGAGATAATTGTTTGAATTGAAATTGGTTTTGTGCTAGGGTTTTGGATGTGACGAAGGGGGAAATAGAAGTGAGGAGAAAGAATGGCATTACCGTAATTATGAGGAAAGGGCATTATTGTAATTTGGTCGGTGCACCGACATTTGTCTTTAAGATTATACTAGAAATTTGACCATGCCGCGCGTTGCGGCGGCAAAATCACGCTTGTGACTTGGTTCGTGTCATTAACGTCGTTAGACAGCAATGTAAAGTAGTGATATATCGGTCCAATATCGCCGATAATATCATTACTGATATTTTGCACCGATGTCTAACCAGGGGACCGATAACCTATATATCTGCGGCATTAACTGCATAGATTTTTTTTCTTAAGGTATGCAAATGGATCATATAGGAAAAAGAGAAAACTAACCATGCGATGAAGAAAATCTTGCTTTTTTGACAGTTCTCAGAGGTTACAAAGTCAAAGTCAAAGATTGCGTATCTGCAATCATTTTCGGGCAAAGCCGATGTAAAATCATCGTAACTTTCAGCAGGATTGCCAGTCTTCTCCACAACAACTTCAGTTTTCTTTTCGTCAATTTCGAAAATCACGTAACGGTGTGCCTTCTTTCTTTGTAGTTCCAAGAAGGTGCCTTTATAGTGATCAGCAACATCCATTCCAGAAGAAGCATTCTTCTACGTATCAATAGTCTATGTGTAAGAATACATAAGAAAAATAATTCTCAACTCATTCCCCAAAATCGCCATATAAACAAACAATAAGAATTCGTTTCATTGCAGCTACTACTGACGTGATTCTACAAAACTTATTGTTTAACCACTATAAGAACTGGTTGCACATCATCAAATCACTGGAAATTATATCTGACTTTGTAACGCGATAATCAAATACTCACGTACAATATGCAAAAGTATCAAACCTTAAACACATGTTCTTTAAGTGTAAAGTAGTCATTTGGGAAAAAAAAAATAAACTCGAGGCAGTGATTGATCAGCCGATCCGGAGCTCAAGTCTACTACAACTAACAAATTTTGCTCCCATTCAACATTAAAGTTGTAATTTGTAAAATTCAAGTTTTTCTCACATACAGTTTTCAAAACTTTTTTTAACAGCAAAAAATCAAAATTTATCAACTAAAAATTCCCATATATGATTGGCCAAAGATAACATAACATCAAGAATTAATAGTAAATAGTAATACCCTGCAAAATCAACTATGAAACCTTTTCCAAAATCAAATTCAAAACCTTTTTTTAACAGGAAAAAAAAAAAACAAAATTTATCAACTAAAAATCCCATATATGATTGGCCAAAGATAACATAGCATCAACTAATTAACAGTAATTAGTAATACCATGCAAAATCAACTATAAAACCCTACTGATAACCATTAACAAATATATATATTTTCCGTAAAAAAAAAGGTCAAGAATAAAACGTATATAATCGCTAAAGGTTCGAGCTCGGTTCGCGTAGTGTAAGAATCTACAATCTATAAGAATAATTTCAGAATTTCGCATCAATTAAATCTTTACCGGGTCTTTCGTCGACTAAGTTTGACCCAAAAGATGACTGGGGTTGACCAGTTGGCTTTCGTTGACTGACTTTGACCGTGTCGCGAACCCGAATCACCCGAAACTGATCTGAACCGTAATCTGAACCAAACCACCAGTTGATTGTTGTTGACCGAACCGAAACCCGAAGCTTTGAACCAAAACTAAAATCATAAAAACCGAGTCACCGGAGTTAGACTTGTGCCCACGAAACAAAGAAAAATCAAACCTGCACTGAGCTTGTTTCCGCGAGGGCAGGACCAGAGTTCAGCAATCAAGCCAAGACCTGAAAACCACCACTGTCTTCCTCATCATCAACATCATCACGTCAATAGCAGACACATCTTCATCATCGTCAACATTAGCGGCACTCGCCGGAAGTCGACACCATCATCATTATTATCAACATCAGTTACCATAATCATCAATAATCACCGGAAAAAAAAAAGAAGAATTTCGAGTGTGGAACTTGTTTACCGTTCAGAAATCAAAGAGAAAAGAAAGAACAGATGTTCTTACCGACGGAGTCACGGCTACCGGAACTCTGAGGCACCACCGTCGCCGTCGCTCACGGCCACCGTAGCACCGTCTTGTGTTGTAGTTGATGAATCGGAATCAAAGATTCAAAAGGGGTCACGATATAATCAATGTGAGATAAGTAATCCACACTCAAAATAGCAAATTGAACAGTGTAATTTAACTAAATATACTTATGAAAAAATCGATTGAACAGTGTAATTTAACTAAATATACTTATGAAAAAATCGAGTTTAAAACCCTAGAAAGTTCTGAAATTGGTACTTTTAGATCTAAAAATTGAAACTCTACGATCTTAAGTGATCAAACAGATTGATGTGATCTGAAAACTTACCTCTTTTTGATGCTTTAGGATGGATGATTGTTCTCCGGAGACGAAGGGTGAGGGAAGCGATTGGGGATTTGGGGGAAGAAATGGGTCAAACAGAAGGTCCCAGAAGTCTTGATGTGAAGACAAAAGGGTAAAAGTGTCATTTGTCGGTATCACCGACATTTCTCTTTAAGAGTTATATAATAAATTTCCTCCTTTAACACACAAGTTTCACTAAATGTATAATGAGTCCCTAGACCTTATAAATTAATTTATTTATCCACTTAACTTAGTTAAATGTTCTTTTTTTTAATCGAAATCCAATTTCATTTAACTTATATCTAACTTAGTCAGATGACTTTCTTATATAATCTAATTGGTTTAACATATCAAACCTACTTAGTTAAATGATTTCTCTTATAAATTTTAACCGAGTTAACTTATATTAACGTTTCTAAATTTGATTTTATCTATACGAAGGCGTAACTTTAATAAAACAAAAAATAACAAAAAAAATTCTCTTTTCATTAACTTTCACAAGAATCCGGTTTATAACACGAGTTGGGTTTTGGGGATCCGTTTTTGGCGGATGTTACAGTGTCACTGTCTAGTAATATCCATTTGATCCTCTCTGTTCTGGCAGTTAGTGCCCGCAGAGGTGGGAGTACGACTGCGCGCCATAATTCGTTACACGTCGCTTCCTAGATGTACATTTTGTCTCGTCTGTCATCAACCATTAGTGGAGGTTGAGAGAAGGTGAAATAGCCTATCCTGATTGGTCACACGTCGCTGTCGCATGTACCCTTTGTCCCCTGCACAACAGCTCATCGAGGGCTGGAGGGGGGGGGGGGGGGGATCTTCTGGTACAGTAGCCGACGAACGTTGATTGGCTGCATGTCTCTTTCACCTTGTAATGCGTGTTTCCTCCATGTTGGCATAGTGTCACTCCCGCAAGATTAGCCCACGGCGTCGGGACCAGCTGAGTGTTTTTGGAATAAGCATGGGTATGGTTATGTGCCCGGAGACTGCGGCGCGTGAAGCATTTGGGAGCATACTCCTTCAGTCGTAGAAGAAACCACTTTGACCCTTGGTATTTGAATGTTTTTTTATCATCTTTTGTTATGTTTAATCGTTAATATCGAGTAAGCCTTGATTCTAGTCGGTATTATGTTGACAATTGTTTGATAATAATATATGATCGTGTATGATGACTCGAATTTTTCAACTAATACAAAAATAAAGGTAAAGTAGTATAGGATGGGCTGGGCTTGGTTTTGCAAAACTGAACTAGTTTTAATTGGGTTTCATGGTTATCACAAAAGTGGGTTTTTAAGCACTCATTCATCTGAGTATTTGGGCTTTATTCATTGCTGAAATTATTATAAAAAACAATTCTCAAACCTTTTTTGTATGTATTCTGTTTTTTTTTTTTAATCCTTAATCCCTCAACATTCTTTATTGTCACTTGCACCCTTTTAGTTTAATAAAAAAAAATTATAAAATATCATTTTAACTCATCTCTAGTTTTACGTGCTAATTTTTATGTACGTATGTCGAATATAATATGTCAGGTCAAATATAATACGTTTCCAGCAGGCGGTAAAAGTTTAAGTTACTTTACGTTCAACGCCACCGCAACACACGGTACCATTCTTTAACTTAAAAAAAAAAAAAAAAAACTTTTTTCTTGCTTTTTTAATTACGTTTTAGGATAAAACTAAGTTGGTTTACGTTTTGACGTTATTTTTCTCGTTAATGAGTCATGTCAAATATAATACGTTTTCACACTTATTCTTATGTCCGTTTTTAGTTCGTCTATATTTTGGCTTAAGTTTTGTTCGGAAACGAGTCGAGTTAAATATTTGACGTCTCAAATTTGGGTTACTTTAAGTTTCAACGTCGCCGCAAGACGACGGGTCAAAATACTAGTATGTAGTATAGCTTGTTTTGTTTTATAGACTTTAGTCATTATAATAATAAGTAATTATTTACTATTATATATGCATCATGCTTGCATATAAAGTGTAAATAATAAGATTACTATCTCATAGTAATTTTAAATGCAATTGAGCTTTTAACAAGGTTTTGTGGATCAAAATCTTGAATACTATGGGCCTATGGGTTACGCCTTTTTTTTTCTTTTTTCTGTTGCTAGGAGCCTCTTATTGGTCGTGACAACTAATGCCAAGAGGTGCGATTTTTCCAAATAAGAAACCCGTTCAGTTTTCAACCAAACCGGTTAAAGTTGAAGTGGTCAAAACCGGTTTGGGAAATAACGTGTTCGAGGATGTCAAAAGGCCTATCCGTCAAAACCGGTTTGGTTACTAACCGAACTGGATAACGAAAATAAAAATGTAGAAACCGTTTATTTTTAGATAATATATTTTATAAAAGCAATCAGTTGAATACTAAATACATAAAACAAAATCAATAAATTTATTTATGTGTTTGTTTTAGAAACTTTAGAATTAACACCACATAGTTTTGTTAAAAAAAAAAAACACATATAAAATCGTGAATACATGTTACTTTTTGATATATATACTCAACGTCATCGTCTTCTTTTAGTTTTTATTCTTGAGCTTTGGGACTTTTAGAAAGTATAGATTCATCGTAAACGAGTTCTTCATGGAGAGTAGAAGCGCCTCTTCTTTTTCTATATCTTCCTTGTGTAATTCTTCTTCCACAGTGAGTTTGTCTTCGAGACTTGTTATATGTTGTACACTTCCATCAACGTTGGAATGAGCCTCGTTTTTTCGGATAGGCATAACCTTACTACTAAGAGAAAAAACATAAGCTACTATAGAAGTTTGGACACTTAGTAGATCACAATCATAGTGGCTAGAATGAGATATTGTGATTCTCTTTCTTTCACCAAAATTTTAACTCTTCGTCCCACAAAGTGAATAAAAATCGTTTCCACTATACCTGCCGAGCTCGATACTTGGGGGGTGTTTGTTTTTCAGAAAAACCTCTTCTGACCTCTTATGTCTGCGCCGCGCAGATCACGCGCAGACATTTAGCTCTGCAGACCGTTTGTTTTTTAAAAGACATTTCATTAGAAAATGTCTTCAAACCTCTGCGCGTCCTCTTCCTCACGCAGACATGGTCCAATGTCTTCCCACATCTTCCAACCCTCTCTCCAGCCCTCTCCTCTTACTAATTTTACATCAGATTCAATTTCAAACCAAATTAACCTAAAGTAACCTAAAATTCAGATCACACATAAAAAAGCAACAATAAAGTGCAGAAAACAATTAAACAAACCTCTTCCACAGATCACGCTGCGTTTTTGACGCAACAGATCGCCAGAGGCCGTCCATCTCAGAACATAGGGTTTGAATCTGAGAAATGTCTCGGCGGACGGAGACTGGGAGCTCCGGCGAGTCGACAACACGTTTCATTATAAACTGTATTCCGGTTATTACAGCATCACCGCCGGTGAAGCTGGTTCCGATGCCCATTTTTGACCTAGTTTTGAAGCCTGTGAAAAAAACAAACACTCTTTTTATTACACTCCGCAGACATTTGGTCCATCTTTTCTCGTGCAGAAGTTTACAGATGTGGTCCGCAGACTGCAGACCTTTTGCATCTGAAAAAACAAACACCACCTTGGTGTGCTACTTTGCCAGTTTACTATTTCTTTTCTCAAGGTATTATATAAATTTAGCATTAGGTACCTACTTGAGCTACTACTTGCCGTTGAAATTGTTAAATCGTGTATGTTTTGTTAATCAGATCTTTTAATATCTAATGGAAAACACTTTAGGGATCTTGATATACCTGACAATACAGTAGTGGTTAGAGATGAAGAAGAAGCCATCTTGATCAATTCATAGTTTTAAACCAAAATTGTAGTAGAAAAATACTGTCTTTGAGCCAGTTATTCAACTCAGGACCCCCATTAATCATACTACAATCCCAAATTTAAAACCTAATCAAAGTAAGGATCAATTTACAAGTAAGCCCTTAAACGATGAATTGTATATTAATAGTCTTTACGTCATTAGGCTAGCGAAACGTAGTCAGAGACAAACAAATCAAATGAGGAAATTTTTATCATTAAAACGTAAGTAAGAACAATATGCATTTAAATAAGGTCTTTACAAAAGCCCATCTTCAAAACATGTTCTTCGAATACTTTAGGTGGGAGACCTTTAGTCGTCGGATCCGTAAGCATATTTTTCGTACTTATATACTCAATACAAAGCTTATTTTCCTCAACACGTTCACGGACGAACAAATACTTTGTATCAAGATATAATCCAGCTCCAGTTGAACTGTTACTGTTCGAGAAGTTAACGACAACTGAGTTATCACAGTACAACTTCAATGGTTTAGATATGAAATTAACAACTTTGAGTCCAGTAATCAGATTCTTTAGCAACATTCCATGACAGATAGCGTTATATACAGCAATGTATTCTGCCATCATAGTGGATGTTGAAGTTAGCTGTTGTTTATGACTTCTCAATGAAATAGGTCCGTCGGCTAACATAAGGATATACCCTGAAGTGGATTTCTTGTCATCTTTGCATTTAGCAAAGTCAGAACTAGAATAAGAATAACCAACCACTTCCAAAACATCACTTCTTCTATAAGTCAGTTTATAGTCTTCCGTCCCCTGAAATATCGTAGTACTTTCTTCGCTGCTTTCAGTGATCAAGGCAAGGATTAGACAGATAACGACCTAGCATCCTTGTAACATACGCGATATCTGGACGAGTGCAGACTTGAGCATACATGAGGCTCCCAACTACTGAGTCATAAGGTATCATTCTCATTTACGCCTTTTCATCCTTAGTTTTCGGACATTGAAAAGAACCAAAAACATCTCCTTTAACTACTGGAGCTACAGAAGGAGAGCTGTGTTGCATGTTATATCGACTAAGGACACGATCAATGTAAGCATTTTGTGATAAGCCCAAAATTCCATTGCTTCTATCTCGGTGTATTTCGATGCCAATAATGTAAGAAGCGTCTTCGAGATCTTTCATGTTAAAGTTATGCGAGAGTAAGCGCTTCGATTCATGCAACATATCTAAGCTATTACTTGCCAATAGAATATCATCTACGTAAAGGACAAGTATAGTAAAATTACTCACACTTATCTTGAGGTAGGTGCATTGATGCGTGTGTGGTGGTATATAGATTTAAGTATATTTTAAGCCCTTTTTACACGTTAGTCAAGTTTTAAATTTATAAAACACGATATTTACTAACACCAAACACACATATGGGCAAGTGCACCCATCGTGAGCGTAGTATAGTGTTGGTAAGATACCGAGGTCGTCCAAGGACACAAGAGCTTTTAGTGCCGGTTTATCCTCAACGTCTAATCAAATCAAAAGTTAGAAAAAGGTTTTAAACTAGAAAAATAAAAACTAACTAAAATGCTGAAAAATAAAATAAAAGTAAAAACAGATAGACAAGATGAATCACTTGGCTCCGACTCGTGTTTAGTGTAACCTTTGATTATTTCCGCACTTTTGCATTTTTTAAGAGATTATCTTAGTTATTGTAGTAGGCCCCTCTTTTGAAGGCGGCGTTACCCTCAACCCAGTAGTTTGAGTCAGCAAGGATACAATCCTAAAGGGTCGGATTATTGAAAGATAATTAATTAAGTTATTAATGCAAATTATGGTAGGCCCCTCTTTTGAAGGCGACGTTATCCTCGGCTAAGTAGTCTGAGTCAGCAGGGATACAGTCCTAAGTAGCCGGGTTAAATTATTAATAGTAGCTTACATATGAGGGGATCAAAGAGTTTGGACCCCCGCCATCCAATACCGGTGGGTATTGAAGGAGGTCCTACTAAATTTGACCCAGGTCCTTGCAGGATCTATACACTGAACAAGGCAAGACTCTTACCAAACCGTTCCCTTAACCCCCGACCAGGTAGCCAACATATCTCCATATAGACCGTGGAGATATGAATGGTGAAAATCTTTTATTTTATATAGACAGTAAAATAATGCCAAGACACCACGGACAAACGATAAGGAAGAATCACCTTCAACATAAGAAACTAGTTATTAAAGTCATTAATACATAACCAAGTAAAAAGTGCGAAAAGATTAAAAATAAAAAGTATTACACTAGACATTTGTCTTCACCAAGTGATGTAAGAGACTTAGGCAAACATGGCCTTTGATTGTCAAGAACTCTTACGATCAATCTTGGATCCCGAGATGACTCACACACTCTATGATGGACAATGGATGATGGTGGTGGATGATGGTGTTGTGATGGTGGTGGGTGGTGGGTGAAGTGTGAGAGAGGTGGTGTGCCAAGGGATAGTTTGCAAATGAGCCAAGCACCCCTATTTATAGGCTGAACAGTAGCTCGGGCACGTCCCCGTCTCCATTGGGCACGGCCCCATGTCCATCCTTCTTCTCTGTCTTCATTAATTGCTCTTGTCTGCATTAGTTGACCACGGCCCCGTGTCCACTGGGCACGACCCCGTGTGCAGAAGCGTATCTGTACTATCAAGATTTGCCTGGATTATGCGAATCTTATAGTTGACCACGGCCCCGTGTCCGCTGAGCACGGCCCCGTGGTGGGCAATAGAAGCTTCTACAGCTTTGTCTTTTATGCTGACACTTGGGCACGCCCCCGTGTTCACTGAGCACGGGACGTGTTCAGTCTTCTGTCTTCTTGATTTTGCTTGGGAAGATGCTGTCGGGCATGCCACGTTTGTTCCTTTTCTTGTATTTATGTTAGATTTAGCTGTCTTTTTGCTTCTTTTGTTAATTTGAGCTCATTTAATCCTGAAAATACAAAAGGAAGACAAAAACATACTTTTTCCAACATTAGTACTAAAAAAGGGTTAGTTTTATGCCACAATTGATGTAATTTATATATTGCATTTTGTGCACATCAAATACCCCCACACTTGAATCTTTGCTTGTCCTCAAGCAAAACTCTTTATAATGTGGCTTTACACTCCCAAATGGAATGGGTAGAAGAGAAGATTTTTGGGCTTGTCATAGAGTGTCGGGATTTCCAAGATTCTTTATTAAGTTTTATTTTTATTTATTTACAATCCTATTCGTCATGATTTATGTAAAACATTACATAAGATAAATTACTTATTAGGGCATAACATGCCTTTTTTAAAATTCCATTTATATACAAGTTCACATACCTCACGGGGGATCACTCAACACTCGGCCGAAGATGTATTTTTGTGAAACACTCGAGAGCGGCATGGAACTTACTTCTACCATAAGCTTGTCAAGCAATCAATCCTCCTCCTTTTTAACTATATACCTTTGTAAATATCAAGAGGACTTTTGGGTGAAGGGTTAGGCTTGGGTTAAAGGTAGGTGGTTGGGTTAATGGTTAGTAAAAGGGCGAAAGGCGTAAAAAGCATTGGTTTTCGTAAGACTTTATTTTTGCAAATTTTTATTTTTATTTTGATGAAGCAACTGTTCAAACAAAGTTATTTTTGATGAACTTGTTTGTTTATTTCTTTTGCTTCATCATCAACAATTTTTTTTATTTTATATAAGTCATACGAAAAACCGAGCTTGTTACTAAAACAAAGGGTTAAAAAAAATAAAAAGGGTTTTGGTGGGTGAAAGGGTGTTTGTTTTGGGTTAAGAAATGAAAAGGTTTAGGCTCAAAGGGGTTAACTAGGGGGATTTTGGGTAGGTGGTAAAAAGAGAAAAATAATGGTGTAGAAATGAAAAAGGGTTAGTCCTAATGCCTCCATCATTTACTTACTCGGGTTTAAGTTGGTAAGGACCGGGAATGTATCATCATGGCAAGTTCTAGAGTTGTAAGAACCAAGCGGCTATTCACACAAGAAACGAAAAATGAGCATTTAGATATGTATTTGTATGCTCAATAAAGGCTCAAAACTCACTTTTTGTGGGAATGGGTTTTTATGTGATCAAGTATATATAATCAAATTTTAACTAAGCTTGTCATGCCGTTTCATAATTTTCTTATGTTGGTTCTTTTTATCACGACGTTATCGGTTGTAAATTTGTAAAAATATAACCTTTTTAGAATTTGAAATTCCCAAGTTAAACCTAGACAAGTAAGAAAAAGAAAAAAAAAATTTGAAAAAAATTTGGGGTGATTAGCGGTTCCAATAGAGTTTTGTGTAAGGCTTGTAATTAGGACTTGCAAGATTCAAGGTTTTAGCATCCCCCACACTTAAATTACACATTGTCCTCAATGTGTCCCAAAAAATAAGCTTTTAGGTTGATTGAATGTGTAAAAGGGCGTGAAAAAGCAAAATTTTCTGTTACTGGGTGTCTGGACACGGCCCCGTGGAGTCCTGGCACGGCCCCGTGTTCAGGTGCCAGTAACAGAAAGTTGTAAAAAGAAACAGAAGCCTGGACACGGGGGCGTGTTGGGTGAACACGGCCCGTTTCCAGTTACCTGAACTGGGCATTTCCTGCAGATTGTGCAGCACGGGGCCGTGTTGGGCGGACACGGCCCATGCTGAACTTGCTGTTTAATGAAGAACATTTCGTCGGATGGTCCTGTTTCCGTGCATGGGGTGCTGGTTCAATTTTCCCTTGTTATCCTTCACCATCCCGAGTGTGTTTTATCCGTTTCAACATCATCCAAACACCAATTTAACTAAAACCATCATTCATTAAAACATAGAGAGAATTACATAATAATCCTAAAAAGTTGAAAATACTAGAAAAATAGGTCAAGGAAACACAAGAAATCTAAATCAAGAAGTTCTAGCCTAATACTTATTCTAATAACAAAATTTCCGAGAAGATAATTTTTCTCGGTTGGGTGCGGCTTGAAAACTTCTTTTTTCGGGCATGGGTTCCTCACACGTCGGCAAGCCACTCCTCTATCTCCCTTGGGAGAAGAAAGGCGGGCTCATTAGCATCGGGATAAGGAGGTGTAACCTCCACCGGGACTTCTTGTAGATCTTCAAGAGGGGGCTCCGCTGGAAGGTCATCCCATCTGGTAGGATTGTTGACTCCAAGTGCCAGGTTCCAATCCTCTTGAGGGAGGATTGGTTCCATGGGAGGTGTTACAAGAATGTTCAACCTCTGGTGCAAGAGATTGATTTCTTGAAAACTGCTTTCCAACCCCACCGAGAGATAATTTATACGGTCTATTAGGACCTCCTCTACCGATGTCATTTCATCAAGTGCCTCACGTAATGCCATTACGTAGCGTACGAGAGTTGCCTCAATTGATGACCTTCTTTCCCTTCGACTGTTTCTGGAGTGCGCAGAAGAGGTTCCACTGTTTTGGCTAGACATTCTACGAAAACACACCAAAAATAGTTCATTTTAATGGAACAGTATCTCCGGACACGGCCCCGTGCGCAATGAGCACGGCCCCGTGTTCAACTTTCTGCAGATTTTTGTAATAAGGAATCTTGGAGTTTCAAATTATTTTTTTAACTTATGAAGCATTCTTGAGCAGAAATAACTTAAAACCATGTTGTACAACTTATTTTTAATAAGATTCCTTGAACAAAAACCTAACAAACGTCACAATAAAGCTTGGAATCATGGTGATCTCAAGCTTTAATGGAAGTGTTAAAGCAAGAAAGATGAAGAAGAAGGCAATGGACAAAAGAGGAAAGGACAAGATGGTTTGTTAGAACCTTCTTTTAGAACATACCTAGGATGGTAGGTGAGAAGATCCTTTCAAATCTCTGTCCTGGATGGTCCAAATGTGCAGGATTCTTGGCTGCATTTATAGAAAACGACAGCATGCTGGACACGGCCCCGTGCGCAGGCAAGATCCTGACACACTTTGTCCGTATTCTGACAAAAAGTCAGAAAAGAATCTTTTGGTGGACACGGGGGCGTGTTGACCTGGACACGGCCCCGTGTTGGAAGGCTGTTTTTATGAAGTTTGTCTGTTTCTAAGGAACTTATCCGGATCGAGCGGTTCCTTACTAGATGGAACAACCCCAAAGTGCCTAAGATACCTTAATTGTTCTAGATTAAGACGAGAACGCAAGAGGTTGTCGGTGAGGGTGATTCCTATGCTATATGTAGGTGGACAAGTCCAACCCTTTCCCGGGCTCTCATTAAAGAAGGTGTATGCCGAATCGCTCAGGTCTATGTATGCATCGAACGAAGTCGATGGGGAGTCCTTCACGGCACAATCGACACAGGGACGACTATCGCTCAAGTCCTCGCTAGAGTTAGAGGTAACATAGGGAACTACGAAGTTGTTTTTAATTGAATGCGATCCCAACAATTCTTCTTGGTTATCGTCTTGAGATAAATTATTGAAATCTATCCTAAGTTCTTTTAACCAATTAAGAATTAGATCTTCCATTTGAAATAGTTCATCAAGAAGCATTTCTCCTAGAATATCTGGTTGAGAGCATTCGAGGGAGAGATAGGGATTATTTTTACTTTCACCCCTCTTAAGGCTACGGGAAAACGATGGGTCTATATAGCGGGGCTTATAATTTAGAAAATAACAATCTAATTCTTTATGAGGACCACCACATATTTGACACCACGTACCATAAGAGTGCCGAAAATAAAAAATATCAGTATCACTCATGTTTGTGTCAGTAATTACCAACCGTCGGGATCTTACGGTTCTGTTTTCAGTAACTGAATCTTGGGCACGGGGCGTGTTGAGTGGGCACGGCCCATGTTCAGCGTACTGTCTGACTTAAAACAGGATTGCCAGTTCCAATGATTGGGCACGGGGCGTGTTCAGCGGGCACGGCCCGTGCTGAGTTCTGCAGAAGCTGAAAAAAAACTACGAAAATCCTAAAAAAAGAAAAATTAAGAAAAACGATTAGGCCGTTGATTCCTAACTTTCTTAAAATCCTTGTGTCCCCGGCAACCGCGCCAAAAACTTGATGCGTGTGTGGTGGTATATAGATTTAAGTATATTTTAAGCCCTTTTTACACGTTAGTCAAGTTTTAAATTTATAAAACACGATATTTACTAACACCAAACACACATATGGGCAAGTGCACCCATCGTGAGCGTAGTATAGTGTTGGTAAGATACCGAGGTCATCCAAGGACACAAGAGATTTTAGTACCGGTTTATCCTCAACGTCTAATCAAATCAAAAGTTAGAAAAAGGTTTTAAACTAGAAAAATAAAAACTAACTAAAATGCAGAAAAATAAAATAAAAGTAAAAACAGATAGACAAGGTGAATCACTTGGCTCCGACTCGTGTTTAGTGTAACCTTTGATTATTTCCGCACTTTTGCATTTATTAAGAGATTATCTTAGTTATTGTAGTAGGCCCCTCTTTTGAAGGCGACGTTACCCTCAACCCAGTAGTTTGAGTCAGCAAGGATACAATCCTAAAGGGTCGGATTATTGAAAGATAATTAATTAAGTTATTAATGCAAATTATGGTAGGCCCCTCTTTTGAAGGCGACGTTACCCTCGGCTAAGTAGTCTGAGTCAGCAGGGATACAGTCCTAAGTAGCCGGGTTAAAGTATTAATAGTAGCTTACATATGAGGGGATCAAAGAGTTTGGACCCCCGCCATCCAATACCGGTGGGTATTGAAGGAGGTCCTACTAAATTTGACCCAGGTCCTTGCAGGATCTATACACTGAACAAGGCAAGACTCTTACCAAACCGTTCCCTTAACCCCCGACCAGGTAGCCAACATATCTCCATATAGACCGTGGAGATATGAATGGTGAAAATCTTTTATTTTATATAGACAGTAAAATAATGCCAAGACACCACGGACAAACGATAAGGAAAAATCACCTACAACATAAGAAACTAGTTATTAAAGTCATTAATACATAACCAAGTAAAAAGTGCGAAAAGATTAAAAATAAAAAGTATTACACTAGACACTTGTCTTCACCAAGTGATGTAAGAGACTTAGGCAAACATGGCCTTTGATTGTCAAGAACTCTTACGATCAATCTTGGATCCCGAGATGACTCACACACTCTATGATGGACAATGGATGATGGTGGTGGATGATGGTGTTGTGATGGTGGTGGGTGGTGGGTGAAGTGTGAGAGAGGTGGTGTGCCAAGGGATGGTTTGCAAATGAGCCAAGCACCCCTATTTATAGGCTGAACAGTAGCTCGGGCACAGCCCCGTGTCCATTGGGCACGGCCCCGTGTCCATCCTTCTTCTCTGTCTTCATTAATTGCTCTTGTCTGCATTAGTTGACCACGGCCCCGTGTCCGCTGGGCACGACCCCGTGTGCAGAAGCGTATCTGTACTATCAAGATTTGCCTGGATTCTGTGAATCTTATAGTTGACCACGGCCCCGTGTCCACTGAGCACGACCCCGTGGTGGGCAATAGAAGCTTCTACAGCTTTGTCTTTTATGCTGACACTTGGGCACGCCCCCGTGTTCACTGAGCACGGGGCGTGTTCAGTCTTCTGTCTTCTTGATTTTGCTTGGGAAGATGCTGTCGGGCATGCCACGTTTGTTCCTTTTCTTGTATTTATGTTAGATTTAGCTGTCTTTTTGCTTCTTTTGTTAATTTGAGCTCATTTAATCCTGAAAATACAAAAGGAAGACAAAAACATACTTTTTCCAACATTAGTACTAAAAAATGGTTAGTTTTATGCCACAATTGATGTAATTTATATCTTGCATTTTGTGCACATCATGCATTGATACAATTGATTCTTTATAAAGCCTTGCGTCTTGATGACTTCACCAAACTTAAGATACCATTGACGTGATGCTTGCTTCAAACCGTATATGGATTTCTTCAACTTGCAGACAAGATGTTCTTGAACTTCACGTTTGAACCCTTCAGGTTGCTTCCGGAACACGTCTTCATACAAGTCTCCATTGAGGAAAGCAGTCTGGACATTCATCTAATGCAGCTTTAATCAAAATGAGCTATTAGGACCAATACGATCCTTAAAGAATCTTTTCGAGAGACAGGTGAAATGGTCTCTTGATAATCGATTCCCTCTTTCTGAGTGTAGCCCATTGCAACCAATCTTGCTTTATATCATTCAACGCTTCTATACAGATTTAGTTTTGTTTTGAAGACCCATTTATATCCAACGGGTTTAACACCATCGGGTAATTCAACCAAATCCCAAACGTCATTTTTCTTCATGGAGTCAGGCTCATCAATCATAGCGTTGTTCCATTCAGAAGACTGATCACTACTAATGGCTTCATTATAAGAGGTAGGATCGGTAAACTTTCCATCATCTGATATGGCTTCAACTAGGTAGGTTTCATAATCATCAAAATTAGTGGGCCTTCTCGATCTAGATGACCTCCTAGGTTGATTCTCAACTTTGACATTTGAGGGTCCTTCATTCTCAGGTACATGCAGAGCAACATTTAATTCTGAATGAGTTGGAGGTGGTGCAGTGACATGCGGTGCAGTATCGAGTACAAGAGTAGTAATAGGAGGTAATGAAATGGATGAGTGTCTCCCCCACGTCTTGTACTTCTTATAAATCATTGTAAGGATTTTCACTGCTCCCACTGACCTTAAAGTCCTCAAGAAACACGACACGCTTGGTTTCTATAATATGAGTAACATGGGAGGTACAATAGAATCTATAACCCTTTGAGTGATCCGGATATCCAATAAAGAAACAACTTGTTGTTTTCATATCCAGTTTCTTTAAGAAAGGGTTATAAAGTCTAGCTTCGGCAAGGCAATCCCATACTTTCATATATCTAAGACTCGGTTTTCTTCCTGTCCAAAGTTCATAAGGATTTTTAGGGACAGACTTCGAAGGAACTCTATTGAGTATATGAACAGCTGCTTTTAAGGCCTCGGTCCAAAGGAATAAGGGCAAACCTGAGTTGGCTAACATATTGCGTACCATGTCCATTAGGGATCTATTTCTTCTCTCAGCAACACCGTTCTGCTGAGGAGTACCGGGCATAGTATATTGGTTCACGATCCCCTGGCCCTTACAAAACTCATAAAATGGACCATGGGCCTAACCCACGTCAGTATGTCGACCATAATATTCGTCTCCTCTATCTGATCTAACAACTTTTATTTAACGATCTAATTGTTTTTCAACTTCAACTTTATAGTCTTTAAAAGTTGTGAGAGATACAAATTTTTCTTTAATGAGATACAAGTGCATAAAACATGAATAATCATCAATAAACGTGATAAATGAAGTGTGTCCAGTTATGCCAGCGATGTTATAAGGGATGCTAATATCAGTATGAATGAGTTCTAATAAATTAGAGCTCCTAGTGGCACCTTTCTTATTTGCTGATGTCATTTTACCTTTAATGCATTTGACACATGTACCAAAATCATTGAAATCGAGAGGTGGTAAGACCTTATTCTTCACGAGTCGAGTTAGGCATTCTCGTGAAATGTGGCCTAAACGTTGATGCCACAACATGGATGAAGTTTTGACGTCTCATTTGTGTTTTCTCTTTGTTAAGTTCTCATTAATATTATTTGATAACAAAGACTTGTAAAAATCATCATCTAATTCTAATCGATGGAGACCACCATCCAAGAAGCCATAACCAAATATTTGAGAATTAAAACTGATAGTAAGTTTGCCATGACCATGA
Organism: Helianthus tuberosus; assembly: GCA_030545235.1. NCBI lineage: Eukaryota > Viridiplantae > Streptophyta > Magnoliopsida > Asterales > Asteraceae > Helianthus > Helianthus tuberosus. Next base: position 158,955 of record JARYGA010026870.1, on the reverse strand, counting down.
GAAACAAGAAAACTGTCTACGTCTAACTTTGGTCCTGATACAAGATTCCAAGTAATCTCAGGAATATATAAGGTATCATAAAGTTTAATAGTTAAACCAGTTTTCATAACTAAATCTAATGCTCCCACGGCCTCGACTACAATCGGCTTTCCATTTCCCAGCTTAAGTGTTCTTTGGTTTCTTTCCAGCTTCCGAATTGTATGGAATCCCTGTAAGGAATTGGTTACATGAACCATAGAACCAGAATCAAACCACCAAGTATTAGATGGAACATTTAAATTAAAGGACTCAAGTATCACGAAAAGATTATCACCTTTCTTGGCTAGCCACTCCTTAAAGTTCGGGCAGCCTTCTGCTTATGTCCCACCTTACAATAGAATTTGTAGTGAATCTTCCCTTTGGAGTCATTAGAGCCAGAAGCACTTGCACCTACATCCAGCTTTTGGACCTTTGCATTAGGTTTCTTATTGTAGTTCCCCTTTCTTTTCTTCGAGTTAGCAGTCATCAGGTAAGCAACATCGGCTTTCTCTAGTTTCAGACGTTCTTCTTCTTGCACGCACATGGCAATCAACTTGTTCATCTTCCATTGGTTCTTTTGAAGTTTATAGTTGACTTTGAATGCTTCATAAGGTGCGGGCAGATATGTCATGATAAAATGCACCAGAAAGCCATCACTAATCTCCATGCTTAATCCCTTGAACTTTTGGGCCATGTCATTCATTTTCAAGATGTGCTCACGAATAACGCTGACCCATCATACTTTGTAGTCACCAATTTCAGAATAAGGATGCTGGCTTGTGCCTTAGACGTCCCTTGGAATTGAGCCTCCACATTAGTCAGATATTCCTTAGCTGTAGCAGCGTCAAGAATGGCTCCCCTAATAGCAGGACTTATCGAGTTTTTCATGAAGATAAGAGACAAGTCATTAGCTCTCTCCCACTTTTGATTGAGTAGTTTTTCAGCTTCAGCACTCTTATCAGTAAGAGCAGGGGGGCATTTTCAATTAGCGCACAGTCAAACTCCATGAGTGCAAGAGTAATGTTAAGAGAATCCTTCCACGGAGCATAGTTCGCACCAGTCAAAGTATCACTAGCCATAGCATGAGCTGATAGTGGATTAAAATGAGAAGAATAAGATACATTGCAAAAGAATAAGTTAGAGTGACTTATGGGTAACCTAAAACTAAGGCAGGCGGAAATCAAGACCATCATACTAAGGAAGCTGTGATAACGTTATTTATACACACCAATTTTAAATAAGGTTCTGCTTGAATGACGGTTTTCGCTTTGGCTATGGCCAATCATACAAATATTATGAACAGTCAGACTATGCAGATTAGATGTAACACATCACCTTTTATAACAACTCTCCTAAAAATCCTTAAAACACCCTAAACGTCCTAAAATACACCCCGTATGCGAAAAACGGACCCAATGTACCTTTATATTATTAAAAATCAAACAAAAAACAAAATTATAGGGCTCTCGCGGGGCGCGACCCAGCAACCCCAAACTGTCGCGAGCCGCGACAAGGTGGCACCAGGTGAGCCCTCGTGATGCCACGTGGCCCTGTGCGTGTTGAGTCTAGGAGCTGATTAGCCAAGGCTAGAGCCTAGCCTATTGATCTCGCGGGCCGTGTAAGGTGTAGGGATGGGGTGTCGCGGGCCACGAGCCGCCCAAATTCCAGCCTATATAAGGAGGCCTCGACCTCAGTTGCAAACCGCTCATTTTCTTTTCGTTCTCTCAAATATTATAGGCAAAACACTCGGGTATTATACCCCTAAAAAGCGAAGCTCTGCCTCGTTGTAAGTATTATAACCCCCGGTTATGTATTAGTTACTCTGCCTGATTGATCTAGAGTTCCGTAACGCATGTCAAGGCTCTGCCTGACTCAGTCGTTGGAGTTCTATCTCGGGGGTATGGATAATGTAAATTGGGTTATCTTACTAACACGTGTGCATTTTTTAATTTTAATAGATTATAACCAGGAAGTCACCAGAAAGCAGTAGTATTATCTAAAACAGCAATGTGAGTACATCTATTTTTGTAAAATGTTTTTATACAAACCTCAAATGTTTTAAATTACGAAAATAGTGATTGAGTCTATGTATTCTACAATTACTATCGGTATGTTGGGGTTTTGTATACATTACTTGTTACTAATACTGTGAATAGTAACATGACCACAAGTCAGGATTGATAGTACCGTGGGTGGTAATTGGGTAGATATAAACATTGTAATCGCCCTCAATACTGTAAAATGATAAAAGTTGTTTTGATTAAACTGGGATGCACTCACCAGTATTTCCTGCTGATAAAACTTTTTAAAACGCGTTTCAGGTAACAAAATGTGAAAGCCAAATAGAAGCCAGCTGGAGAGCACTGAAGGCTTGGAAAAGTGGCTATAAAAGTTACGGAAACAAGAAAGAAGTTTTATTTCAATAAATTAGGGTTTATCCCTATAAACAAATGATACCATAAACTTGGGTTTTTCCCATGTATTTGTTATTTATAAAAGTGTGGTATTTTAACTCTGATAAACTATTTCCTAACTACGGTCCTGATGTAAATTTCCGTTGCCAAATTAATAAACACCGATACCACTAATCTGGATCTCGCGACACCACTCCCGAGGTAGGGGTCGGGGGTTGCGACAAAGAGTGGTATCAGAGCTACAACCACTGATTTAAGCCACATAAATGTTCTGTTGACACCAGTATTTTAACAATCCTGTTAGGAAATAATCTATGTGATTATGTGTATATATTTATATTATTGTTTTGTGTTATTTGACAACCTGTTAGTTTGCAGTATGAGTGACAAGGTACGTCTGACGCTTACCGTCATCTAGATAGTTCTCCCTAAAGTGGAGGAACCTCATCACAGCCTACTCCTTTGAGGTATTCAGCTGATACTGAAAAGGGGATTTTCATATTTAAGGCGCAATCCGATGAACCATTCCCTTCGAAAAAGAGAGGAGAAAGCGAATGAGAAAGTTACAGCAACAAAAAGCTTTAGCAGCAGCCAATAGGGAAGTCAATGCCCAGACACAAGACATAGTTAATAGATGTTTGGCAAACTTTCATATACTAGCCACCACCGCAGCAGATCCAAACATTGATCAGATAGTTGCACCACAACCATTACCACTATTTCCAACCCAACCAATGGAGATAGAACCTAACCCAAGAAACCAATTTCCCATACCAGCATTTGACCCTAACGAGATACCTAGAATCCCAACACCGAATCCTTTAGCGTATGATCCATGGGAAGATGATCATAGGGAATATCAGGAACTTTATCCTCAGGAAGAACCAATAGCACAGTATCCCAACCTTAATCCTTTAGATCCGTATTGGAATGCCGATCAGTATGTTCAAGAAATATTAAACAACCCGTACCCATATGGAGAACCGATACCTGAGTACCTTGACCCCGTAACCGCATCACGACCACCCATGAGTGACGAGAATGTGCAGGAAGTTCGCACATATGGTGAGGAATTAGTAGAAAAAGGAGAGATAATAAAACAGATAGGTGAAAAACTCGTGTGGAAATACGACGAGCGAGAAATGCAATTCTGGATGCATAACCCATAATAATAATAAAACATATATATATATATAAATGCGTGTAGTTTGAAAAAAAAATCAACTAAAATAGGTAACCTAATATCTATCGATGCATAACTAATAGTGTGTTTAAATTCCAGTTGTAGATTGTAATAGATATATATATGAAAAGAGTAAAAGTAGCAATGTTCGACGTTTTTGATCAATTTGTTTGTGTGATTGTTTGCATTAAATCTTAATTTGTGATATTAATACCTGATAAATGTTTGTAAATCCAGATGGACAACGAAGTAAATCAGGAAAACCAGAATAATGATAATAATGGAAACTAAGTAGATAATAGTGCCATCCAACATATAGTAGCACAAGGAATTATAGATGCTATGCCATATATTATCAAAACTGTTAAAGAAGCAGAAAATAATAAATCTGCAAGTGGTAGTAAACATCAACACACTGAACCCAGTCACAGCGTAAATAATGGACCGCTAATCCAATTTCCTATTCTAAAAAGAAGAAGAACCATGTCATATGGTTGTTCTTACAAAGAATTCTGGTCCTGTAAACCAATAGAATCCTCTGACAATGAAGGAGTCATTGCAGCTTTATGTTGGATAGAAAAGACAGAAGCAGTCTTAAAAATAAGCAAATGTGCAGATGAAGATAGGATTATGTTCGCTTCTAATCTTTTTAAGAATGCAGCCTTAGAATGGTGGAATACTATTCTCCAGTCTAGAGGAAGTGATAAAACTTATAATATGGAATGGACTGACTTTAAGGAAATAGTCGAAAGGAAATTTTGTCTTCCTCATGAAAAAGAACAAATCGCTAATAAGTTCTTGAATCTTAAAATGACTGGAATAGATTGCAAGAGTTACACCACCATATTTTTCGAATATGCTAGAATAGTGCCAACCTTAGCTTCACCAGAACCAATATTAATCTCCGGCTATATCTGGGGATTAATTAGTGAAATCAGACATGTAGTCAAGGCAGCTAAACCCCAAACCATAGAAGAAGCCGTAGAATTAGCTAATACCTTGACTGATAAATTGGTACGTACGCAATAAGAGACTCAGAGAAAGAACCTAGCCCAAAGACTTACCCAAGAATTTCATTATGGAAATACCTATCGTGGGAAAAGTACAGGTTCTACCTCTGCACCTTACTGTAAGTACTGCAAGAAGAAGCATTCAGGAAAATGCTCAATATACTGCAACTTCTGCAAAATATCTGGACATAAGGAAGAAGACTGCAGGAAGAAACCTAGCAATAAGCTATGCTTCAACTGTGGAGAGACATGACATATCAAACCAAAGTGTCCGAAACTAGTTCCAGCAACAAATAACAAAACTACCAAGAATGCCCGAGCATTTGTTCTGACAGCTGAAGAAGCCCAGATGATCCCGGATGTGATTGCCGGTACGTTTTTAGTTAATGATATTTTTACTAAAGTATTATTTGACTCTGGCGCAAACCAAAGTTTTATTAATACTTCGTTCTGCAAATTTCTCAATCAACCATTAACTAAACTTCAACAAGAGTGCCTGGTAGAAACAGCAAATGGAGAATCCGTTAAGATAAATGAAATCTTGCAGGGAACAAGAATAGAAATTTTAAACCATAATTTTATTGCTAACCTTTATCCAATGAATCTGGCTAGATTTGATGTTGTATTAGGAACAGTGTTGCAGAAGTCGCTAGGCGGAACCTAGTCGGCCAACGAGGGAGTTGGGTGTACTAGGAGTACTCGGGGTGTACTCGGAGAGTACTCGGACATGGTAAATATCAAGAAAATTAATTATTGGATAATATATATATGTCAAAATAAGCAAATTCAAGTCATAACAAGCACAATTCATGTCAACACAAGCATAATTCATGTCAAAATAAGCATAATTTAAAATCAAAACATGTTTAAAGTTCAAATTTTGAAATTCTAAAGTATTTCAAAATAAGCATAATTAATTCTAGAAGATATTAATTCACATTCATATTTGCTAAACTTGTATCTTATCAGTTGTGAATCCAAATTCACATTCATATTTGTTAAACTTGTATACAAAATATTACAACCAACAAAGTTTGCAATCGTTGAACATTATCAAATGTCAAGTTAATCTTTAACAATCGAACAAAACTGTACCCTTAAAACAATTATAATCACCAGCCAGAAAATTAGAAATGATTCAACTCATTCATGGACCAATTTTAAACCTAAAACACTGAAAAATTAGCATATTTAATTAGCTCGTAGCACAAATTTCTTAGGTATGAATACTTCAATTTCATTGAGATTAATCGTACAAATGCTTCATTTTTATAGAGATTAATCAGATTACGAATTAAACTGTACTTTTGCTATCATAAGTTCCTTCCTAGCTAACAAAACCCTATACTCTTATTTACCAAAATCGACCAAAATACGAAAAAATGCGGACAAAAACCTTACAAAGTCGGACTAGAAACGATGACTAACCTTCATTTGCGTTCTTGTGTTGCCGTGTACTTGAATCTTGCATGACCAAAAGCTTTTAGGTTGAATCTAGCGTGGCTGCGTGTTCTGGAAGGGTTTAGGAATTAGGTTAAATTAGGGAAAAGTTGAAGACTGCATTGGGTGGGGTAAAAAGTGTTATTAGAAATTAGATTTTAAGTTTTTTTTTTCTTTTAATTAAAATTTAAAAGTCAACAACAAGCTTGACCGCCTAGGCCGACTTGGCCGACTAGTCCCGAGTAGTCCGACTAGGCGCCGATTTTGACCGACTTTGACCGCCGGCGAGTAGTTGGGTCCGCCTAGGAGAAACTCGCCTCGGAGGTGTTCCGAGTACCGAGTACTCGGCGATTCCAAGGCCTTGGAATCCGACTTTTACAACACTGATTAGGAATGGATTGGTTAGTAGCTAATCATGCCAGTATACTATGTGATCAAAAGTCAATGCAAGTAAGTTCACCAAAGGGTGAAAAGATCACAATTAGAGGAGATAAGCCAACTAGGTCCACAAAATTCGTCTCTGTGATGAAAACAGCAAGTTATGCAAGGAAAGGATCCCTAGTGTATATGATTTCCATAATCATTAACACTAAAGGAAAAGAACTAAAAGATATTCCTGTAGTATCTAAATTCTCAGATGTTTTTTCAGAAGAGTTACCTGGAGTACCACCAGATAGAGAGGTTGAATTCAGAATTCACCTAATACCAGGGACAACACCGATTGCCAAGGCACCTTACCGTTTAGCACCAGCAGAGATGCAAGAACTGAAGAAACAGTTGGACGAACTTCTGGAGAAAGGTTTCACACAGGCTAGTTCATCGCCATGGGGAGCACCAGTCTTGTTTGTCAAGAAGAAGGACAGGTCAATGCGTATGTGCATTGATTACCGGGAATTGAAAAAAGTTACGATTAAAAATTGGTACCCACTACCGGGAATCGATGATCTGTTCGATCAACTGCAAGGAGCTCGATACTTTTCTAAGATCGATTTACGCTCAGGATATCATCAATTGAAAGTACAGGAAGAGGACATTTCTAAAACTGCTTTCAGAACAAGGTATGGTCATTATGAATTTACAGTCATGCCATTTGGATTAACCAATGCCCCAGCCGCATTTATGGATATGATGAATAGAATATGTAAACCATATCTGGATAAATTCATAATTGTCTTTATAGATGATATTCTTATTTACTCTAAGAGTAAAGAAGATCATGCAGAGCATTTGTTTATACTTTAAAATTTGCTAAGAAAAGAAAAGAAAAGCTTTATGCTAAATTTTCAAAATGCGAATTTTGGTTAAGAGAAGTGCAATTCCTTGGACACCTGGTTAATCATGAAGGAATACATGTGGATCCCACAAAAATCGAGGCGATTACTAAGTGGAAAGTCCCTGACTCACCAACGGAGGTGAGAAGTTTTCTTGGGCTAGCAGGTTATTATAGACGTTTTATTCAAGATTTTTCTAGAATAGCTATTCCCTTAACAAAATTGACCTGCAAATCAGTTAAGTTTGAATGGGGACTAAAACAGGAGGAAGCTTTTAGGATTTTAAAGCAAAAGTTAACCAACGCACCCATACTAGCGTTACCAGAAGGAACTGAAGATTTGATAATCTATTGTGACGCTTCTAAGTTAGGTTATGGATGTGTGTTAATGCAGCGTCAAAAGGTTATAGTCTATGCCTCTAGACAACTTAAGAATCATGAAGAAAATTATACAACCCATGATCTAGAGTTAGGAGCCATAATTTTTGTCCTTAAAATTTGGAGACACTATCTTTACGTTAGCAAGTTTACTGTGTTCACCGATCATAAGAGTCTAAGATATGTTTTCGGGCAAAAGGAGTTAAATATGAGACAGAGACGCTGGATAGAAATCCTCAGTGATTATGATTGTAATATCCAGTATCATGCAGGAAAGGCTAATGTAGTAGCTGATGCTTTAAGTCGAAAGTATCATGAAAAGCTAAGAAGAGTGCGTTCTCTCAAGTTAAATCTGCAGATAGATTTAAACGAGCAAATTAGAGAAATACAAGAAACAGTAATCATGGATGATACTGAAAAATTAAAAGGAATGATTAAGGAATTAGAACAAGGAACAGATGGAATTCGAAGATTCCATAAGAAAAGAATCTGGATACCAAACAAGGAAACCTACGCCACCGAATTTTAGAAGAAGCCCATAAGTCTAAGTATACGATACATCCTGGTAATGATAAAATGTATCAAGACTTAAGAAAGAATTTCTGGTGGATAGGAATGAAAAAGGATATAGCCACCTATGTTGCTAAGTGTCTAACCTGTTCACAGATTAAAGCTGAACATTAGAAACCCTCAGGTTTATTGCAGCAATTAGAAATGCCTATATGGAAATGAGAATTGATAACAATGGACTTTGTTACTAAATTACCCAAAACAAGAAAAGGAAATGATACAATTTGGGTGATTGTAGACAGATTAACCAAACCTGCTCATTTCTTACCTATAAAGGAAACTTTCAGTATGGAACAAATAGCCAAGTTATATGTAAATGAAATAGTTTCATTACATGGAATTCCTTTGTCTATTGTTTCTTATAGAGATAGCCGTTTTACTTCTCATTTTTGGACTAGTTTCCAGAAAGCAAGGGGAACCAAGTTAAAACTAAGCACAACCTATCATCCTCAAACGGACGGACAAAGCGAAAGGACAATTTAAACAATGGAGGATATGCTTAGAGCTTGTGTAATTGATTTCGGAGGAAATTGGGACGATCATTTACCATTAATAGAATTTTCCTACAATAACAGCTATCATAAAAGTATCAATGCTGCGCCATTTGAAGCACTTTATGGACGAAAGTGCCGAACTCTAGTCTGTTGGGCAGAAATTGTAGAAAAACAACTGTCTGGACCAGAAATAGTACAAGAAACAACGGACAAGATTATTCAAGTCAAGGAAAGACTGAAAACAGCACGCGATCGTCAAAAGAGTTATGCTGATAACAGACGAAAACCATTGGAATTTCAGGTAGGAGATAAAAGTATTATTAAAAGTATCTCCATGGAAAGGAGTGGTCAGATTTATTAAGAGAGGAAAGCTAAGCCCCAGGTATGTCGAACCTTTTGAGATTACTAGAAGAATAGGACCAGTAGCTTATCAGCTACAACTGCCAGAGGAAATGGCAGGAATACATGATATATTTCATGTATGTAATCTCAAGAAGTGTTTAGCAGACGAAACATTAGTGGTACCTCTTAAGGATATAGAGATAAATGAGAAACTTAAGTTTGTAGAGAAACTGCTACAGATTGAAGATAGAAAGATCAAGAATCTCAAACACAAGAGACTAGTTCTAGTCAAAGTGAAATGGGATTCCAAAAGAGGACCAGAGTATACTTGGGAGCTCGAGTCAGAGATGCAGAGAAAATATCCACACCTGTTCCAGTAGACCTCGAGAACGAGATCTAAAACAAGGTGGGGAGGATATAACAACTCTCTTAAAAACCCTTAAAACACCCTAAACATCCTAAAATACACCCCGTATGCGAAAAACGGACCCAATATACCTTTATATTAATAAAAATCAAATAAAAACAAAATTATAGGGCTCTCGCGGGGCGCAACCCAGCAACCCCAATTTGTCGCGGGCCACGACAAGGTGGCACCAGGCGAGCCCTCGTGATGCCACGTGGCCCTGTGCGTGTTGAGTCTAGGAGCTGATTAGCCAAGGCTAGAGCCTAGCCTATTGATCTCGTGGGCCACGTAAGGTGAAGGGATGGGGTGTCGCGGGCCGAGAGCCGCCCAAATTCCAGCCTATATAAGGAGGCCTCGACCTTAGTTGCAAACCGCTCATTTTCTTTTCATTCTCTCAAATATTATAGGCAAAACACTCGGGTATTATACCCCTAAAAAGCGAAGCTCTGCCTCGTTGTAAGTATTATAACCACCGATTAAGTATTAGTTACTCTGCCTGATTAATCTAAAGTTCTATAACGCATGTCAAGGCTCTTCCTGACTCAGTCGTTGGAGTTCTGTCTCGGGGGTATGGCTAATGTAAATTGGGTTATCTTACTAACACGTGTGCATTATTTAATTTTAATAGATTATAACCAGGAAGTCACCAGAAAGCAGTAGTATTATCGAAAACAGCAATGTGAGTACATCTATTTTTGTAAACTGTTTTTATACAAACCTCAAATGTTTTAAATTACAATAACAGTGATTGATTCTATGTATTCTACAATTACTGTCGGTTTGTTGGGGTTTTGTATACATTACTTGTTACTAATACTGTGAATACTAACATGACCACAAGTCAGGATTGACAGTACCGTGGGTGGTAATTGGGTAGATATAAACATTGTAATCGCCCTCAATACTGTAAAATGATAAAAGTTGTTTTGATTAAACTGGGATGCACTCACCAGTATTTCCTGCTGATAAAACTTTTTAAAACGTGTTTCAGGTAACAAAATGTGAAAGCCAAATAGAAGCTAGCTGGAGAGCACTGAAGGCTTGGAAAAGTGGCTATAAAAGTTACCTAAACAAGAAAGAAGTTTTATTTCAATAAATTAGGGTTTATCCCTATAAACAAATGATAATGGAAACTTGGGTTTTTCCCATGTATTTGTTATTATAAAAGTGTGGTATTTTAACTCTGATAAACTATTTCCTAACTACGGACTTGATGTAAATTTCGGCCGCCAAATTAATAAACACCGATACCACTAATCTGGATCTCGCGACACCACTCCCGAGGTAGGGTTCGGGGGTTGCGACACCTTTGGACAGAAGTTGAAATACCACAATTTTAGGCACAAGTCAAAGTTTGCGAGACATGAGTGTAACATATCACATTTGGGCAGAAAAAGAAACACTCATGCATCTTAGGCAGAAGTCATGTGTATATTATATGAACAAATGTAATAAGGCAAGTGTTACACTATGCTTGTTCATATAATAAGGATATACACCTACGTGACTATGCTTATGTTCACTAAATAACGCCACAAGTAAACACATCACATTTGGGCAGAAGTGAGAACTTGAAAAAATGTTATTTTAGTTAAGCAAATTTTAAATCAATCAAATAAAAAGAATTAGTTGAATGATTATTTAAAAGTTAGGTTTATAAAACATAATAGAGTAAGGTTTTATAAAACAAAAGTATTTAATAATAAACTCAGCTGATTTCGAGTTGTTCTAATATTGATCTCGAGTATCAGATTGTTTTATATATCCAAGATTTCTTTTATTTTGAAAGTATATCCAAAATTAATTTATATATCAGATTTCAAATTTCTTGGAGATATATGTACCCAAAGTTAGGAACGACATATTAGAATCCTTATTCAAAGCCAAATTATGTAAGTTTTCATCAAATGTTAGGAAGAAAAAAATATGATCAATTGTACTAAAATACAAGAACTAATCATGTAAATTTTCAATTACTAAATTAATTCACCACTAAATATATAATGATATGAATACAAAGTAAAAGTGGTGAATTAATTTGAAGTTGGTTATGAAACCATACAAGGGAAAGCGTACATATATATAGATATAGATGACAACTCAACTTTCAGTTTCTAGATTCTTTCTGGAAGGATGACGCAATTGCAAGTCGGCATTTGTTCTTACTTTTATTTTATACTTTCCTAACATTAATGACTTTTTGACAATCCTCGTCAATGCTAAGACCATGTTTTAATCAAGAAAATCCTTTTAATATAACATGTTTAGCCATTAATCCAGAAACTGTAACCATAAAAAAACGGATTTAATCAGGTTTAATAAAACTTAGTTTTTTTTTTCCGATTTCAATTCCAGATCATAAAGGAATTTAAGAATTGAGTAACATTGCTCTGATACCACATGTTAATCAGATCTTTTAATATCTAATGGAAAACACTTTAGGGATCTTGATATACCTGACAATACAGTAGTGGTTAGAGATGAAGAAGAAGCCATCTTGATCGGTTCCCGTTTTGGGTGAGCAGTTAGGATGGAAATGAATGATGATAGCAGTTAGATCACCAGATGAATACGAATTCGGTAGAGGGGGGTGAAATTTAGAGTGTGTGTCTTTAAGGTTCCCCAATAACCTGTATTTATATGTTTCACCTAAGGGGAAACCATAATTAACTAGTATGGGCCTTTATGTCCATCAAATAAAGCCCAGTTAATTTTATAGGGATATTAAGATAAATTCATGCGATTATTAGATAAATTGTCAACAAGGCACCATAAATTTTTTATTAAATAATTTACGCTAACATGTTTGATGTAGAACCATATTTATGTAAATAATAATTAAACATATCTTTTATAGAAGTGTTAATTTAATTAACGTGTGTACTATGTATTATATATTATTCATTAGAAAATAAATAACAAGATAAAGCTGGAGCAACTGGTAGCAACATTTGTTCAAAACTTTTCAGGGCTATCTTGATCCCAACAACTTTAAGAATTTTATGTTTTTATGTGGTTGTATATCCAAAGACCATTCAAGTATTAATTTGGTATCAATGATGTTCTCTTGCACATAGAAAAAAAAAAGTTTTTGACGAAGTGTCCCAAAACTTACAGATTTTGTTAAGTCGTAATGAAATTATGCATGGAATCTAGTAGGATGCTTAGATACACACTTTAAAATTTGTACTCCTATTGTATTGTATTTCATTATTCATGTTGTTGTATTTGCTTCAAATCCTTGTAACTGATTCTTTAGAAATAGAATGAAATTTATTATTTAAATACTTGTCACAATTATTAGTGTTATGATGTCTCGAGCAATCTATTTCGTCTCACTCCGATGTTTCCGCCATCGGTTGGGGTGTGACAGATTGGTATCAGAGCTATAAGAATAGGGAATTATGAAAATTGCCTTGCTTTTTACCTAGTCTATAGTTCTAGAGCTTTATTCTTTAAGTTTTGCTTGAACTACTTGCATGCTACTTTATTTGCCTTTATTTATTCTCTTTTTGACCTTTTAAGCATATATGTCATTCACGTGTTAACACTTAACATGCTACACTTGTTTTATTATGTGTTAATACTTGTTTCATTCTTCTATCCTTTACGTGTTACTCTTGACATACTTTTATGTGTTAATATTTGTTTCATTATTCCTCAACTTACGCTTTCCTAATGCACTTTACTCAATGTTACAAAAACTCAAATAAAACACTCGTAATACACAAACGGGACGACTCCCCAAAATAGGCGTGAAACCCACAATTTGGTGAACAACTCCCAATCCATCTACTTTTCCTTTTTACATGAAATTCACCATCAAGTTAGGAGTGAAATCCTCACCTTGATGGAGAAATTCAAATTTCAAATTCTAGTGGACCCTCGTCAAAGTGTTGAAATTAAATTTTGTCCCAACGAGTACCAACCACACTTAGGATACGAAGTCACCAAGTTAGGGGTGAAACCCGCACCTTGTCGACTAGTTCCACTCCTCTATTTTTCATAAATCTCGCCAAGTCTTGAAATTTCAATCGATTTGTGACATGTAGTAACCGGAAGGGTAAATACCGTTAACTGACTTGTCGGCTAGAGTATTTCACCTATTAGGCCAAAGCATGCTCCTCAAATTCGAAAGACTTTTCGACCACTTTGGTTAGTCAAAGTTCCGTTTTGGAACTATCAAAATTTTAACCAAACATGTGTTTCTATTATTTATTTTATACGATGCAATCTTTTAAATTCAAATTTACTTTCGATATTTCTTTTCACACACACAACATACTAAATCTTTTTCATACATTTATACATATGCATGATTTCATATAATTTAAATTCATATTCTTTGTAACACCAAAATGGAGACGTATCATCGAGATATGAGTGATTTCCTTACCTTGACGATTAGCTCCACTCCCTCTTTCCTTAAAACGACCTCACCAACGAGTTAGGGGTGATTCCCTTACCTAGGTGATCGTTACCAAAACTTTCTTTCAAAATAGTTTATTATGCAAACCCGATCATGTTTTATACCTAAATCATTTATCATTATTCAAAATACCAACTTATACCGATTACAAAATACATTGCTTTATCAAACGTACTTCTTATTCTACAATCTATTTTCACTCAACTCATATACACGAGATTCTTAATCATGTGTTAAAACGTTTTATTTACCAAATTTCAAAACCTTACGAGATGCTACCTATCAATTCAATCGGTCCGATGAATCTCTTGCCCATGAACTTCATATTCAACTTAATCACTAAAACACACACTCACATTATATCACCATACTAAAGACTTTCATTCTCAATCGGAATTCAAATCAACTTTCATCTTATAGATATTATACGAACGTTTTACCAAAAAAACGCTTTTCGACATCAATAAATCATTTGTTAAAACTCTTTTCAATAATCACTAAGTCCTTTTGCTAAATTTCTTTCTAAGGACCAACACTTTCACAAGAACCTCCAAAAATTCAAAATTTCTTGTTTTGGAGGCAAATGAGGCAAACCTACTATTTTCGAAAACTTTTTCCTACACGCTTAATTCGCCATTCAAAATTCAAAACACGTGGGCTATAAGACTTCATGGGGACTGACAATCTTCAACATACGTAAACTCTTTTAAACAAAAGTAGCATTTCCGTTCGTTACAAAACATGTTATGCATAACCAATGAATACTTTATATTGTCTTACATTTACAAACCGTGTTCCACCTTCCCAATCAAACTCAATCTATTGTTGATTCGATAAACTCAACGTTTCGCTTAAGCGATTATACATGCATATCATCATACACGTTTTAGTCAACATCTCACAACAATTTTATTTATATTGTTCGTATTTACATACTCAACTTTTTGAACGCTTTTATACGCTTAAATCCGTTATGTCCCAACATATACTATATACTTAATCCTTGTTATTCGTACCTACACTCATACTCATAATGATACATTTTATGTTTATACTTATACACATGCTACTCATACGTTTTATGTTTATACTCATACTTACGTGCATATTCATACTTAAACTTATATTTATGCCCTTACTTTCCTTCATACTCGTGATTCATATATTCGTACCCGTACGCGAGCGGAATCCGTGGGATTTGCTTACGTGGGTCCCGTACATGCTTATATACTACATTCGTACCCAAACGCGAGCGAAATCCGAGGGATTCGCTTACGTGGGTCCCATACATACTTAAGCATGGACTTGCTTATATACTATATTCTTATACGTGCACATTCTTATTTTTTAAATTATGTATACCCTGATTCATACCCAACTAGTACAAGCTATGCGGATCATGCGACGATCAAAATAATCGCGGGTGCACACGGGATTATAGTGATAGGCGTATGAAACCCATAGAGTGTACTACTGTGTATGGTAAGACACGGAACGTAACATGACACCGAATACGAAACAGACGTAATGTGGTCAAAACATGGTGGATACGCCGCTGGTACTTCCTATATATAAGTGTTTTCACCACGTTACCAAACTCTCGTAAAACATGCCATGAGAAATTCGGTGTTTTGCAGACCTTTGGACTTAATACAAACTTTAGACAACTCGCAAACACATTATATCCGATTATCCACGACGAGACTCCATTCTTAACACGCTACTTTCGTCTATCCAATATTAATGTCATTCTTATACTTGCGTTCATTAAGAGTCAATCGTTCACTTCGATACTCCTATTACTCTCCATCATTCTTTCCTTTTATACGAACCCCGTTCACAAACAAGTCTGTCTAAACGTTCGAATCCTAACCTATCTTCTTACCTTAAAACTATCTTCCTATTCTCGTACTAACATGCTTATTGGACCGTTATCACTTTATTTTAAAGTACCAAACCTTCTCGTTCCTCTCAATAAACAATTTTTACAAATATGTGATTTCATACTATCCTTAAAACTTCCTATGCAAACTACTCCACTTTCACAAAATGCAAACCGTTTTGGGTACAAAAATTCTCCTTCTTAACGCGACACACTTTTAATACATATCCGACTTATGATTTTTTTCAAACTTGTTTAAACTCGCTTTACCTATATATACACCTATATGTTTTCAATTATGCTTGGTACCTCAAATCTATTTGCCAAACAAATTCTTTTACAGACCCACTTTATCGTTTTTCAAAATTTCATACCTTATACGTTTCGAGACTTTCGAGTCTCGATTTTAAATAATCACCTTTTGACAAAAATCTTTCAAGTCTTCCTCTTGAATAACTTTCGGGACGAAATTTCCTAAAGGAGGGGAGACTATAATGCCCTGCGTTTTTATACTTTCCATATTTGGAAATCCTTGCTTATAATTCTATTTTCGGAAACTCTGTGTTCTTATAATCGCTCTTTTGTTATAATCGACGTAAAATTCGAGACTTGAATCATAATGAAATTAGTATACTTGTTACATTTATGTTATATACCTTTCATACGTGTTTTTGCGTTTAAAAACATCATTCATATGACATTTATTTCATATTTTGTGCTAAAAACGTCAAACTTGCAAACTATCGATCTATATGCCAAACTTATACAAATCCGACGCTTAATCATGACACATATGCGTATTTATACTCGTTTTATATTTGTTTTGTGATATAATTACATTCCATACTTTTAAATATGAATCTTATACTTAAAATGCATTGCAAACAACTTAAAACATCACTATACATAAGTTTAGGGGGCAAAAGTGACTAAAACTTAAACATTTGGCCAGCCACAGGACCGCCGCGCCCCGCGGCACCCTCCTCCTAAACCTTCGCGGGCCGCCACAGGGTCGATCCGCAGATCAGCCTCTAATCAGCTCGCGATTGGTCGTTTTGTGTGTGTTTTATTGAGTTGTTAAGTGTGTTTTTCACATTCAATGGCCAACGACCAACCTCCCAACACTCCCCTATAAATCCCAAGCCTTTCCCACACATTTTCCACTTTACAAACACCACATTTTCACTCTCAAAACACCCTAAACTCAGCTGCAAATTCGAAATTCGTCCAGATTCATACCATGTTCTTCAAACTAGCATAACTTCTTCATTTCTTGTCCGTTTTTGTCGATTCTTCTTCCTACTTGCTTGGATTGACCTAAGGAACAATTCCACAGGTTTTCCAAGGAAACCCAAGGTCTGGAATGTCCCCAAATAGGCTCCAAAGTGGACTGAAGTTCCTGTTTTTACTTAAACTTTGTAAATCTTTGTGTAACTTGAGTTTATCTCATCTCAAACCCACGTCCTTATGCGCATAACCACATGTATGGTTAGTTGGGCTTAAAAACGAGACTGAGACATGCGAAATCAGAGGTGTAAACCTCACATATTTTCTGTTTTTATCAAAGGTTTAACCCACAAGTGATGAACAAGCTTAAAGCTTGAAGTTGTGTGATTATTTGGATAGCTTGGGCTATCCTACCTTCAATCCACACATCACTTGATATTTTCCTAGTTAGATAGTATGTATTTCTATTCCTTATTGTATGTATTCATGACCATCCTTATTTTCTATGACAACTCGTGCATTGGTGAAACACAAGAAGTACCTAAATGGAAGATTTAACTTCCTACCTCCTACATGATTTCTATGACACAAAGAGGTACCTAAATGGGGGATTCATCCTCCTACCTCATGCTTGAACTATTGGACTTATTGATATATTACATAACCTAAATAATATCTATATATACTATTCAACATTCGAACCTTTGATGATGAATTGGTGTTCATTCGTCAAAGTATTAGACTTACACCATCTATGACCATACACTTGTTATGACTCTAATGGACCTTTGATCCATGAAATCCTACAAACTCTTTTGAGTTTTAATAGTGTCAAGAACATGTGCTATGTGTACAAGATGATTACTTTTCGTATACATACTTTTCATGCACTTTAAACTTCACATCCTTAGACCAAATGTATCCATCTCTTAAAATCCTGTAACACCTCACAAAATCATGTCCAATATAATAAAGACACGTGTCATGGACTTAAACGTGTAATGAATTGATCTTGAGGGACTAAAGTTGTCAAACAATGTAAATATGTAAGTAAAAGGATCAAACATGTCAACATGCCAAACTCGTGCCTCTGAATAACCTTATAAGATGTTCGTATTCTTTGATGAATAAAATTATCGGACATTGAAAGCCGTTTGTGCTTAAATTGAGAATTTTACGAAACATAGGGGTTAAAAGTGTCAACATGTTAAATGTTACCTCTGTGTGACCTTTTAACGATCCCAAAAACATTGTAATAATTGTATATTTTGCTTCCAATAATATTGGATATTAATCTAGTTAAGTTTCAATGAAAACAAGACGTTTCGGGTGATCTTACATCTAACCGGGAGCTTAACGGAGTTAAATAATGACCCAAGGCCCTTAAAAGTTAACTATGGGGGTCCTAAGTGCAATAAATGGAAGTTAAATAAACTTAAAATGGACCAGGGACTGAAAAAGCAAAGTTGCAAAATTTTTTACCGGATCAGGAGGTTCTCGCGGCCCGCGTAGACTCTTTAAGAATCTTACGCGGCCCGCGAGAGGAGCACCAGCGACCAAAAAATTCACAGCTGCATGTTGCAGCCTGTTACACCGCCTTTGCATGCAATTTTTAGATACCAGGGTCTGAGCCAACAATTTTTCATGCACTAGGGACTCATGGGATCATCTGGTTACTATAGATTTGCAGATGGAATGATCTTGGAGCTCTAAAAATCCTATATAAGGCCCTTTGTTTGCACTTGTTCACTTGCACATTTGAAAAATCACTTCACAACTCATTCTCTGGAGTCCCTTGGAGCTCTAGGAAGCTTTCCTCAGTTCCTAATTCGTACTAAGTACTCTTGTAAGCATTCTTAGCCTCCTAAGTTCAAGTTTTATTAGTTTAATGACCAAAAGTCAAAGCCATCGTAATTAAGCTTTGACTTAGTGATTAATCACTAATGGTCCAGCCATTATTCAAATTGAAAGTGGGTATGAGTTGGTAATTATGTAGGTAATAAACCCTTAAAAGGGCACCTACTGATTATCACTCTAACTTGGTCAAATGTCGGGTCTAACTTATTAATAAAAAGTCAACAGAATCAATTTTTACAAATTAATCCATAACTGATAATGCAGAGGTTATGGAACATGTTTTAACACTAAAATAACTTGGTAAATAATATAAGAACATGTTTAGACATGTTTAACCCGACAATTCTGAGTTTAGGCTCGGTTCGCAACCGAAAGTCGCAAAAGTAGTCTTTTGCTTTGACTTTCAGTTCTGACCCGATTTAGCTTGTTTTAGATATGCCTTAGGGTTCCTTTAGGAACATATTACATGTTAGTATAACCCTCTGAGATTATACTATATGGTTCCTTAGAAATCCGACTCATTTGCATGTTTCCGTTAAATGCTTAAATGTTGACCATTATGCCCTTTTTATGATAAAACGAGATTTTTGAAAATATGAGAGGACAAAAGCCTTTATTACTAATTTATAAACATGTCCTAAAAGGTTGACATCAGTTCATGGTCTAAAATAGAAGTTATGCGCGATATCGTAAATGAAAGCCTTTTTGTTAATTAAATGGTATTTTTGACATAAATCCTATTTAAACCCAAATTTTGACACCAAACCTTTTACCCACTGATGTAATATAATATTTAGGAATTTTTGGAGATTTTTATTTATTTTTAAACTGATCATAACATAGAGTTCTTGCATAGGCTCGATAATTGACGATAATGCCTTTTTACTAATAAAATGAGTTTTACACATCCTTTAAACATCAAACCTTTTTCTACTGATTTTATATGTTAAATAAATTATTTTAAACAGTAAAGGCTGATCAAAATCTCAGATTTCCTTAATCAACCCGAATATCGTCAAATACCGACTTTTTTGCGATTTAGGCGCATAGTATGGTTTAAAACCATATTTGGCACCTAAGACTCATTGCCTACTGATGTTATAAATAACTTTTTATACATTAATAGTAAGTATAAGTTTTAAACTCAGATTTCCAAATTCGACCCTTATAGCATATGTGAAATGACCAAAATGCCCCTACAGTGCATAGTTTGGCCATATGAGATAAAATTCACATATGTATGATATCTTACTAATGTAACTTATTAAAATAAATATTTTTACTGATAGTTTTAGACCAGAACCTCAGATTACCATTTAACCTCTTTTATAAACCTTAAAATGACCAAAATACCCCTACGGGGCATAAATTGGTTTTAAATCCATTTTGGGCATAATGGAAGGTATCCTACTGATATCATAACACATTTTAAGCATATTAACTTGTTGAACTTGTACATGACTCATTTGGTTACCCGTTATGCATATTCGCGTTCGGTACGGTTTATGTAACTAGTTTGCATAAACTAACCGAAACGGGTCAAACCTTATCATTTTTACTTCGAAATCCAGAATGTGTTTAGTTTACCCATATTATACAAGTCTTCATACTTGTTGGGTCTAAATCACATTCTAATCCGGTCTTCGCTTAATCTTGCGTTTTGAACCGTAAACCTTTCATTAAAACTAACCGGTCTAAAGTTAAGACTTAAATAAGACCCGTTAGGAATCTAATAGGTTATTAAAACCTTCATTCCAGAATAGGAGCCCAGTAAAAGCTACCTGTGTTTGCTGATTGATATACGGCTGAGAATAATATTATATTTTTGCTCAGGTAAATACTTTTAACTTATATTCCGTTATACGGGCTTAGGATACGGTATTATAATAATACCGCTTGGTCGGGTATGAAATCGTACAATCGGAATGTGATTAAAAAGATGCATAACCCATTTTAATCTGTCTTGTTTGATGCAATGCCTTTGGGGGGGTTAATGACCATGTCCTGGATATTCTCGGCTCATTCATTAGAAATGGCCACGACTTAAGCACGGGGTGTAGGCATACACCTGACAGTTGCGTATGTAAAAAGGTACCCCACTCGTAAGGAAACTTCTTGTGGGTATTATACCAAGTGGTGTGTCTATTAATCTTATCCGTCTCTTCTAACCGGGTCCTAAATGGACGACAAACATGTAAAACTGTATACAAGATTATTTTTAAATAATTGTCCCAAGTTATAAAAGAATTTTGTGCCTTGTGCATTTAAATCGATTTTCTTAAACCTTTTTCAAAAGAGTTAGTTAATTGTATTTACCAGTGTAAACTGACGTATTTTTCAAAAGGTTAAGTGCAGGTACTATGCGTAATGGGCTGGCTACTCCTAGTATCAAATAAAGAGTCTTGCAAGCTTTTGATGCTTAAATCTGTTGAACAATGTTTCTTTTAAATTTAGATCCTCATGTGGATCCATTTACAACCCGTTGTATAATATTTTATTGTACTTTCAACTCGGTTTGTAATATTATTACTTTAGACTTCCGCTGTGCATTAAACTGTGATTATTTGACCATGATGATATCAACTACGTCACGATACTCCCCACCGGGCCCACCGGTAATACGTCAAAATATCGGGGTGTGACAGGTTAGTTTCAGAGCCAACATTGAGTGAATTAAACACTAGCCTTTTGTGTTTAATCTCAATGACACAGTTGCACATTCCTTGACATCCGAGTCTAGACAAAGGACTTAGGATTAATCCTAATCTTAATTGTTTTTGTCTTTGTTATTTTTCTTTTATTTTGACAGGATAAAAGAAAATGCCGCCACATTTCAGAGGAAGAGGTGGAAGAGGCAAAGCACCAATAACAGCAAGGAACGACCACGAGGCCGGGCCATCACACCGGCGTACTCCTTCGGCGACCCATAGCTCTAGTCCCCTGGAGGATTGGAGAACTTACCTAGAGCCTGCGAAACGCTCTGTCTCGCTTAGCTCCTCGCCATCATATCACGATTCATTCGGGCTCCATCAAGGCAACGAGTCCGATCACTCACACCACTCCTTCATACCGTTGCAGCGGTTGAGTTCACATCGGGCCTTCCAGGACCCGACCCCATACTTCCAAATCCGGTTCAACCCGGCAAATCAGATTGAAGAACCAATGGGCCATAACCCATTGGGACCAGAAGACCATTTCCCTGAAGCACAAGATATGGAGATTGATGATGACCCCGATCCTGAGATGCCACCAACTGGGACGCCCACGCATCCCATCGAAATTTCTGACGGATCATCTTTTCATGGTTCGCCATACAGGGGCCCAGACAGTTTTGCTGAAAGGTGGGCCATATACAAATGGGAGTTCACTCCCCCTTTCAACCCACCTCCACAACAGCAGCATGATCCCTCTGAGGATTCGCGTTTCCAGGCGGTCACGCCACCGCCACCGCCGCCGCTAGTGCAACAACTGCCTCCAGAACCACCGAGGCGAAGAATATCAGGTGCACGGATGTCCGTGCGAAGAGGGGATTTTCACTTCAGCACCCCTCAACACTCAAGTGGCAGCCACTACCCGCCACTGTATGAAGACCAGCAAATGGGTGGGCCTTCAAACCCAGTTTCAGAAGTCGACTCTGCGCCAGTCGCACCACCACCACCACACATGGGTTATGATATCCCAATTCCCTCTTACGTCGGTGCAGCGGTGTATAACCCTTTTGAGCAGCCAGCTTATCCTGGCTACAACTACTACAATGCCCCTGCCATCGACCCATACCTCGAGGCGGCCAACTACAAGCTCTCCACCCTGAAGGGCCCTACGCAGCTTCATACCAAACTGGGTACCCACCATATGGGTATCAATACCCGCCACCTCCTCAACCTCCGCAGCAGCAGCCGCTGCAGCCGCCACAGATCCAACCACCGCAGCAGCAAGAGATCCTTCAGAGGTTGAACCAGGTGGAACGGGAAGTACAAGAGGAGCGTAGATGCCGCCGAGGTCTACTTAAGGGTTTGGCAGACCTAATAAAAGGGAAGAAGAAGATGGATTATTAAAATCCTTATTTATTTTTATTATTGTTTATTTCAATTAAGTCCCTGCGTGGACAATTTTATTTATGTATTCAGTCCCTGCGAGGACTTGTATTCCTCCTTTTAGTCCCTATGTGGACACGTTATTTATTTTAAAAGTCCCGTTTAGGGCAATTATGTACTTCCTTCATTTAAATTTATTGGAATGTTTTATTTAAATTCCATTTGTCACTATATGTATGAATATATTATATAAAATAAATCAAAATTATCATTCCTTTTTGTAATTGATCTGCCAATATATATTAAAAGGAATCTTAAAAGGTATAACCTAGCCTATATGTCATTATAGACCTGGCCATGATGGTAAAACCTATTTAAAAAGATTCAAATCCTTGTTAACATCTGAAAACATGTTAGCACTCCTGGCAAATGTGATTCGATAAAGTCACACATGTCATCTTCTTACTGGATTTTTCCAAATTCCTTATCTAACCTAATGATCTATGAATCATGGGTTCAAATCATCAATTAAGATGATCATATATTAAACATCCATTAGTGATGAATTGCCTACGGGCCATAATAATTGTCAATTAAGACAAAAGACAATTGTAGTCTACGACTTCCTGTCAATAAAAGGTAATGAACTATGTTCAAACCTTAATGCCTCGATTCTCTGAAATCATGGCTTAAACCTGTCCTTGTGACTAGGCCTTTGGTGCCACTAATAATACTCCTTAATGTTTTATAACTAGGATAAATTATAATAAAAATCCTAAATAAATACGATTAACAAATTAACCAAATATAGTCTATGTTTACCATGGTTAATGGATCATCAAAAAAAAAAAAAATTAATGACGATTCCATAATAAGACTTCTGAATAAAATTATTGTCAACATTTTTATGTAGCAATCAAGCTACATGGCTGAATCAGAAGAAGTTAACAGTCACTCGAGAGAGAATAATGATACCACCAGAATAAATGTAACTGGTGCAGATCTTCAAGCATTAATAGACAATGCCGTTACTAGAGCCCTTGACAGACAGTTCAAGGAATCAAGTGGTACTCGCTCAAAGACTCTATCTGTGGCTCATAGTAAGCCCCCTTCCAAGACACACGAGTCAAAGAAGGACGATGCTCGTCACTCGTTAAATCAGCAAAGTATCCCATCTAAAGAGATTGTGCTCAATCATGAGTGTAACGCCCAGATTTCACCTTCCAAAATGTGATATTATCATACTATAATTTAACAAAAAATCGGGCATGACCCGTTCATATTATGAACAATTCCCTGTAATACTAACTTGTAATAACTTAAAAATACAACACAGCAGAAAATATGAACCCAAAATTTCGTTCTTTATTAGACGTAATACTTACAGGAAGGTTCGAATACCAAATGTCATACACTCATTAAAAAGGATTTACCACGTTTCATTATATTAATACTTTGGACCTATATTTGTTAAACTATGTGACCGATCCTTCCGGTACAATCCTTGCTCTTGACTCGATCTACGTCCGCTCATCTTCGTTAGTAGTAGAAGAAATCCGTGTGGTACCTGTGAACATCACATACAACTTAATCATTAGTCATTGACAACCTCATACAACACTATTCTCACACAATTAACTTTCGTATAACATTCGATAATATAGCTTCGATTCATTCGACTATTCTCTCGAAGTCTCTTATTCCGAGTTCGGCTTCAATTTCATAAGAATCCGACATTCTCATTCCTGCATTATATTCCAAACTCAAGGGCATTGTTAGTAACGTTAATTCTCAAATGCATCTAAATCATGCATTCGCACATACTTGCACACATACATACTTACAATCCTACACATCTACATACCTATATACATTCAATCATACCTACAATCATATATTCATACCTACGTGTTTCGTACGCATTCTTGTATACCAGTTACATGTAATACATGTCCAACTTCATTACATACATCTATCATACTCTTATATTAATTACATGAGGCTTAGACATGGGTTTACAACTCATAAACGTCAAGGGAACACTCGAAATCATGTTTGGGAGGCCCGCCGTAGTCCACGGATATCATACCGAAGCCTACTATACATAAATCAACTTAAATAACAAATTTTAGGTTTTTGGACATGGGGAGGGCGTCGGCGACGGCCCATCAGGGCGTCGGCGACGGCCCCTCTAAATGTTGTTTTTCTGCAGCTCCGTTTTGTCGTCCGTTAATGCTAAAACTTGCATAACTTTTGACCCGTTTACCCGTTTAACCTCCCGTTTCTTCCTACATGACCGTAATTTGACATTCTATCATGTGAACTTACAATCCCATATCCGGATTAAAGAAATTCTTAACCTACGTGCTATCGGCTTATTATTCATTTACGATTTATTCGACCCGTTTATGTTTTCATCCAATAACACATTCGTTTTAGTCCAAAACTTACATGAACACTATAGCCATAATACTTTTACATTATCCGGAGTTTCTTACTTGGGGTTTACGCACCCGATACCCGTTGTGCGTTAGTTCATTCATCTTATACCATCATACTACTTCAACCTTTGTTAATCCAAATTTGATTCGCGAGAATGTTTACTCATTAACCACAACTCACAACCGAATCTTTCGAATACTTATCCACATTTCCGTTTACCAATTAGCGTACCTATGTGCATTCCTACCTTTTTACCCGGTTAATAAACCGTAGCCAATTCTTACTTTTCATTTCGATATAACTACAAGGCCCCATTATTTCTACTTAACGAAAATCATCAATTTCATATAATCCATCCTTATTTGACCTCGACTACCATTACTTTAATTAACTAACACATATCTTTACGTAAACATCTATGAAGTGATTACGGAAATCACTTACCTAATACCCTTATTTGATGTCATCATTAAAAGCGTATCTCAACATGACCACTAACAATTTTCAATAATATTCCAATACTTTCATTTACTACTAAAGAGAAAGTCCGGGAAGTTACTTACCTTACGTATCCGTATCCGCTCTCGTTTCCTCACGTCCGCATGACCCGTTAGCCCTTTATGCTTCCATCCATCTTGACATGATCCCTATACTTTCATTGCGTTGCATCCACATTCTTGTTAGCATATAAAATTATACATATGAATGATCATGTCAATTTATATTTCACATTCGGCTTCGTTTTAACTTTACTCATCAATTTCCAATATCAAAGTACAACTAGAGTCGCATATTTTCATTCCACATAATTCTTCATGTCATCACATATAGCACATATTGATAAAGCATGTACTTAATGAGATCTAATTTCACACATCCACAACTTTATAGTCGTTTATACTACGGACATAGTTTACATTTCATACTCACATAGTAACACAACCAAGTAGACCACGATTTCATTCAGGCATTTCATATCACTGAAAAATGGGCTGTTTTTGGTGACTTGTTTAACCTGTTTACAAGTCTACAAAAATTATGATTTTTTTTATGTGGTGTAGCACTCGGAGGGTTAGGCATTGTGTTAAAATTTCAAGATCTAACTCTTAACCAAAAATTCGTAAAAATTCATTTACTAAGCTGCAATCAGATTCGTCACTTCTGACTGCAGCTTACGGAAAAATTCATTAAAAATTCCCCGTTTATCCGATTGACGAAATTCCAATTGCCGATTCTTTTAATCGCTTAAAATCATCTACAGTAAAAATTTGAGATCATAACTAAATTCCTAAACTGAGTTATGACATTCGTAATGGGCTGCAAATTCTGCCAGAAAACGCAGCTTGAACCTTCGATACGGAAAAATTCATAAAACGCTCAATTTTCGTCGAAAAAATGCGATTCCAGTGGGGTTTTAAAGATATTTCCTGGAATTACATTTTAGACTCAAGAAACACATGTTTTTGTCACGTTTTTCCATGTTACAGCCAATACAATTTGGATGTAAATTCTGATCAAAAGCTGTTTGAATTCAGCTTTCAATTTAAGCATGTTCATGACATCATAACACTAGTTTTAGCAATCAAAACCCTAAAAATATCACATACATGAATTTAGCATCAACAAATATGAATTTATTTCATATTTCTACTTAGGGTTTGTTCCTAAGCAATCACACTTCATTAATTCGGCCATAGCCTCTACGATTCATACATAGATCGCATCATGCAAAGTTAACTAATTTTCACAACCTCATGAATGTCAAAAATTCGACATACCTTACGATCCTCTTGACTTGGTGATCGTTTATATATATTCCAATCTGAATTTGGCCTTCGTTTGATCCTTCAATTTGAAGGTTTTGTTGTTGAATTAGGGTTTCACCCTTCTTGCTCTTCTCTGGTCGATCGCCCCTACGCCCAGGTGTGGGTATTTGGGGGTTTTTTTTATTTTTATTTTAATTAAAACATAAACTTTCCCCTTTTTGACAACCTTGGCCCCTCTAGTTGTTACTTGATGACAATTGTAAGTAAATTCCTTTCCTTGATTGTTTTCTTAGACATTTAACCAAGTTTAGTAACTTAGTTATTATATTTATTTAATTAAACATGGTACCATTCTAACGAATTTTAAAATTCGCGTTTTGGGATGTTACAAATCTACCCCCCTTAAAGGAGGTTTCGTCCCCGAAACCTCTTTCTCGTTTCCATTTGACACTAATATCTTCCCTTCGTAATTTATACCTATCCCCTTTATGTTTAACTTTAACAGTTGCATCATAATTATAAGTAACCACCCGATCTCAATTCATATATTATTCATTCAATTGACTTCTCTCTAACAAGTCTATACTTTCTATACCATGCTTCCACCTAACATCCTGATTTCCTATAGTGGTTTGTACCATACATACCCTTATGTTACTTTCAACTCACATCAACCATTCTATATTACTATTCCTCTCATTTCATACATTACTTAAGTTGCATAAGCAAACGTGTCATGCAAGTTCATTAGACGAGAGCTTAACTAATACCCGAAATTTTTGCTCAAAACCCTTAAGATTTAGTTCTTAATGGCATAGTTTTCTTCTAACGACAACTATTAAAGTCAAACATTCCATACCTTACTATACCTATTCCATCATTCATCTCGTAAGTCATTTTTAATTTACTAATTCATATCTATCTTACATGAGTTAAAACATTTTACTCACCTTGATTTCATTTCATACATCCGCGATCCGTAAACTAGATCGATCCGCTTCTTCACAAGTACTAACCGTACCGGGCCAGTTTTCATTCATCCTTGTAATGGGCTCCCACTCGTACACCTTCTTTCACCAATTCAATTGGTTTCATCACATTTAGAATTCCACCATTATCATCTACAAAATCGGCGATTAGCACTTTTCATTCAAATATTCATTATTCTAGATGGTTACCCACCTATTATCCTTTTAATTCTTCCTACATACATGCTGTAATACATCCCACATTTCATCCCTTACATGCAATTCTTTTATTCCAGTTTCTTATTTCGTCAACCCTT
This sequence comes from Helianthus tuberosus, assembly GCA_030545235.1. NCBI lineage: Eukaryota > Viridiplantae > Streptophyta > Magnoliopsida > Asterales > Asteraceae > Helianthus > Helianthus tuberosus. Next base: position 130,508 of record JARYGA010026870.1, on the reverse strand, counting down.
ACAGTTTGACTTTTCGAGGTCAAACTGACATTTCTTATTTATCGTATAAGTATTAAAGTACACGTTCTTACTTCTTTTCATTCATGCTTACTTGCCAAGACATTCATTACATCAATTCAGTATTCTTGCCATAACTTACCCTTCCCAATTATACTTAAATTATTGTCCGGGTCGTAGCCCGTCATTTATTACGACTCCTAAGAGTCGACTACTAACACATCTAACACATAACATGTTCAAAACTTCTTTCTTTCGTCAAGATTTAAGTTTACGTGCCAAACATTATGCTCACCTACAAGTATAAAACTTAACAAATCAAAACATTAAATATCGGGTTTAAGTGGCGGTTACCATTTGACCCGCATGACCCATTCATCTTTTTTACCATTCTCGCATACAAACATATTTGTATATGTATAAGTTTAAGACATAACTTGAATAATATTTGCTTTTTAAAGAATATTTAATTGCTTATTCTGTAATTACCTACACATTCGAATCTTTTCATTCTTATCGTTTGTTATGTTTCGAACCCGTCACGCGGTTTCTAACATATCATTTATACTTTCATTCCTTCTTTGTTTCAAATCCGTCTCGCTGATTCTAACATATCATTCATACTTTCCTTCCTTTCATGTTTCGAATCCGTCTCGTGGATTCTAACATATCATTCATACTTTCCTTCCTTTCATATTTCGAATCTGTCTCGCGGATTCTATCATATCATTCATACTTTCCTTCCTTTCATGTCTAAAATCCGTCTCGCGGATTCTAACATATCATTCACACTTTCATTTCTGAAAGTCTTACATTTCTATTTACCCTCACGTCCACCTACCACCTAATTCTAACGGACATACCAGTAACAATCATCACAGTCTCACGAACGTCATATGTTTCTTGTGTACTGGCCAGGTACACATTCCACATACTAGTTTCGTGTCTTTGTGTAATCGTCACCTTATGTCCGAAGAATTAGGTTTCGGCACGTGTATCATTTTCATAACTTCGTTTCCATTCTATTATTATATTTCAATAAAATTTTCTTTCGCTCAATAAATTTTAGCATTACATGCACCCATATGCTAAATTTACGTACCTGGGTCATTATGTCTTATTACATGCCTTGGTGCTGGTCCTAGGCCACATCCACAGATCATCCTTTCCAAGCAATTGTGCTTACCCTTCACATAACATACTATTAGTTTCATTTAAATACATAAATAAATACATACTTACATTCGCTTTTAACTTTAGGCCTTGATCGAGTCTTGGATTGTACGGGTTCCTTGTCACAAGAGCACACAGGTTTGAGTTCAAGTATATACCTCCTTCTACTTGATTTCTCTCAAACCAGGGCTCTGATACCAACTTGTAACGCCCATATTTCACCTTCCAAAATGTGATATTATCATACTATAATTTAACAAAAAATCGGGCATGACCCGTTCGTATTATGAACAATTCCTTGTAATACTAACTTGTAATAACTTAAAAATACAACACAGTGGAAAATATGAACCCAAAATTTCGTTCTTTATTAGACGTAATACTTATAGGAAGGTTCACATACCAAATGCCATACACTCATTAAAAAGGATTTACCACGTTTCATTATATTAATACTTCGGACCTATATTTGTTAAACTATGTGACCGATCCTTCCGGTACAATCCTTGCTCTTGACTCGATCTACGTCCGCTCATCTTCGTTAGTAGTAGAAGAAATCCGTGTGGTACCTGTGAACATCACATACAACTTAATCATTAGTCATTGACAACCTCATACAACACTATTCTCACACAATTAACTTTCGTATAACATTCGACAATATTGCTTCTATTCATTCGACTATTCTCTCGAAGTTTCTTATTCCGAGTTCGGCTTCAACTTCATAAGAATCCGACATTCTCATTCCTGCATTATATTCCAAACTCAAGGGCATTGTTAGTAACGTTAATTCTCAAATGCATCTAAATCATGCATTCGCACATACTTGCACACATACATACTTACAATCCTACACATCTACATACCTATATACATTCAATCATACCTACAATCATGTATTCATACCTACGTGTTTCGTACGCATTCTTGTATACCATTTACATGTAATACATGTCCAACTTCATTACATACATCTATCATACTCTTATATTAATTACATGAGGCTTAGACTTGGGTTTACAACTCATAAACGTCAAGGGAACACTTGAAATCATGTTTGGGAGGCCCGCCGTAGTCCACGGATATCATACCGAAGCCTACTATACATAAATCAACTTAAATAACGAATTTCATGTTTTTGGACATGGGGAGGCTGTCGGCGACGGCCCATCAGGGCATCGGTGACGTCCCCTCTAAATGTTGTTTTTCTGTAGCTCCGTTTTGTCGTCCGTTAATGCTAAAACTTGCATAACTTTTGACCCGTTTACCCGTTTAACCTCCCGTTTCTTCCTACATGACCGTAATTTGACATTCTATCATGTGAACTTACAATCCCATATCCAGATTAAACAAATCTGAATTTACTTCATATTTCTACTTAGGGTTTGTTCCTAAGCAATCACACTTCATTAATTCGGCCATAGCCTCTACGATTCATGCATAGATCGCATCATGCAAAGTTAACTAATTTTCACAACTTCATGAATGTCAAAAATTCGACATACCTTACGATCCTCTTGACTTGGTGATCGTTTATATATATATTCCAATCTGAATTTGGCATTCGTTTGATCCTCCAATTTGAAGGTTTTGTTGTTGAATTAGGGTTTCACCCCTCTTGCTCTTCTCTGGTCGATCGCCCCTACGCCCAGGTGTGGGTATTTGGGGGTGTTTTTATTTTAATTAAAACATAAACTTTCCCCTTTTTGACAACCTTGGCCCCTCTAGTTGTTACTTGATCGCAATTGTAAGTAAATTCCTTTCCTTGATTGTTTTCTTAGACATTTAACCAAGTTTAGTAACTTAGATATTATATTTATTTAATTAAACATGGTACCATTCTAACGAATTTTAAAATTCGCGTTTTGGGATGTTACAAATCTACCCCCCTTAAAGGAGGTTTCGTCCCCGAAACCTCTTTCTCGTTTCCATTTGACACTAATATCTTCCCTTCGTAATTTATACCTACCCCCTTTATGTTTAACTTTACAGTTGCATCATAATTATAAGTAACCACCCGATCTCAATTCATATATTATTCATTCAATTGACTTCTCTCTAACAAGTCTATACTTTCTATACCATGCTTCCACCTAACATCCTGATTTCCTATAGTGGTTTGTACCATACATACCCTTATGTTACCTTCAACTCACACCATCCATTCTATATTACTATTCCTCTCATTTCATACATTACTTAAGTTGCATAAGCAAAAGTTGCATAAGCAAACCTGTCATGCAAGTTCATTAGACGAGAGCTTAACTAATACCCGAAATTTTTGCTCAAAACCCTTAAGATTTAGTTCTTAATGGCATAGTTTTCTTCTAACGACAACTATTAAAGTCAAACATTCCATACCTTACTATACCTATTCCATCATTCATCTCGTAAGTCGTTTTTAATTTACTAATTCATATCTATCTGACATGAGTTAAAACATTTTACTCACCTTGATTTCATTTCATACATCCGCGATCCGTAAACTAGATCGATCCGCTTCTTCACAAGTACTAACCGTATCGGGCCAGTTTTCATTCATCCCTGTAATGGGCTCCCACTCGTACACCTTCTTTCATCAATTCAATTGGTTTCATCACATTCAGAATTCCACCATTATCATCTACGAAATCGGCGATTAGTGACGGGTGGTCCGTAGGACAACCCTTTATGATGTTAAAAGACAAGTTTATCCCTCATTTGATTGTGTAATTATCTTGAATTAGATAACTACGGTTGCTTATGTTTCAGGCGCGGTTCGGGAGCTTAAAGTGGATAAAATGCAGCTTTGGATGGTTTGGAGATGAACGGGTCGAGTGTGGAACAAAAGATGAAACAAAGCACAATATTCAGGCTACCACCGTAATTTACGGTACCACCGTAATTTACGGTGGACCTGAATCTTGCCATTTTCCCACCGTAAATCAGAAGAAACACACCGTAACATTCTGAAGTGCACCGTAACTTACGGTGTCACCGTAAGTTACAGTGGAGTCTGCACAAAACTTTGTAACTGCCATCATTAAATCGGTTTTTGGGTGCCTTTTCACATATTCTCATCATTGGACGGTTTTGGAAGACACTAGGGGCGAATTTGGCTGTTCTTACTTGGTTCAAAACAATTTCTAACATTCGGGTTGTGATTTTGATTGGTATGAACATTGAATTTGTTGCTATGATGATTCACCAAGCTATGTGTGGCTAAAACTTTCGGTGATCATCTTAGGTGAAGGTTTCTCTTGAACTTTTGTGTGTTTATTTCTGAATTTCTAGAATGATAACTTGTGTTTGCTTGATTATCATAGTGTATGCATAATTGTTTGTAGCTTGTTAATTGATAGTGCAATTTCTAGTCTCAATCGTACGTTCTTGGTGCCGTTGGCAATCGAGATATCACGGGAAGGGTTAGGGTTGGTTATTGATTAATTGATCATCGGGAAACAACCTCGCGTTTATAAAATCCGAGTACTTTGTTCCCTTTTATCACTTCGATTATTTATGCACGAGTTATGTCTATGTAACTCTTTCTAGTTGGAATTTCACACAATTGTTAAAAGAAACTGAATCCTAAGATGGTCATTGTTTTCTCCTAATCTGCTTTACAACCAACATTTGATTTAAAGTTATTTAGTTAATCTTAGTTTAAAACCAAACAATCCAAATTATTGATCTTTACTTTTTGCAAATTAGGTTAATTGTAGTATAATCGCAAAGCTATATAATCGACATATTTTCCACATACTCCCTGAGTTCGATACCCACTTACCGCTAGCTAATTAGTTGTATTTGGATTAAATTTGCGTGTACCACGACAAGCACGTCAAATTTTGGCGCCGTTGCCGGGGAGTAGTGCGCAACGTGTGTCAGTTTTTAGTTTTGCTTTGTTATTTTCGGGTTTACACTGGTGTGTTTAGTGTGCAGGTTCTACAGGTGCATGCATACTAGAGGCTCTCACAAAGCGTCACCATTGTCATTTGATCCGGAGATCGAAAGAACGCTAAGGCAAAACAGAGTTTTACTAAGGGAAAACAGAATCATTGGTTCACCTACATCACCCATCACACCACGAAACATCATGGAAGAAACACAAGTACCACCCACAACGGGTCGAACGACCTCATCATTTATACCTACTTCCACACAACCATCACCAAACACAACCATACCAAATTCCACTACAATTCCTTCTCCACCTCATGACACTACACCATCTAACACCACACAACCGATTACTACTCAAGTTGAACCCAATCTTTCCTTTAATCCTTCCACTACGATTCCACCACTCACTCATTTCTTCCCAGTTTCCGGTCAATCATCTTCCCATTATTCAATACCACCAAATACAACCATTGTCCATGCTACTTCAACATTTAGACCATCGAACCAATCGGGCTTTCAATACTCGACTCTTCCCTTTGGGCAAACTTCGGGTATAGGGGGAGATGGATATGAAGAAGGATACGAAGATTTTTAGGGTTATGATGAAGACGGGTATGCTTATGCTTATGGGGGTGATGGTGATCAAGGAGAGTTTGCTTATGTACATGGCCAATCTCAAGGAATGGCAAGTGTTGGTGGAATGCCACAACAACAACTCATACCACAACATATTCGGCCGAGGCCACAAGGGCCACCAATGCAACGCCCTATACCATTGCAACAAGTTCGGCCATAAAATGTACAACCACAATTTCAAAGGCCAATTCAACACCCACCGATGCCACAACAACAATTTCAACAACCGTTCGTACCACAAGGGCATATACCCAGACCAATGGGTCCTATTCGTCCAAGGGGTCGATTGGGTGTACCAAGAAGGCATCTTAGGGAACATGCATGGGGAATTGAAGCGCATTTCAGGCCGATAATTACTCAAAACCCTTCACCGGTGGTTATCCCTCACAACAACCAAGGGAGAACCTTTGAAGTGAGAACAAATTCTTTGCAAAGTTTACCGAAATATAAAGGGCTAGCAACGGAAGAACCGTATTTCCACTTAGAGGCCTATGACTCAATTTGCAATACTCTTGGGAGTCAAGGTTTTTCGGCTGATGATGTAAAGTTAGTCCTGTTTCAATTTTCTTTGGAGGACAAGGCAAAGAAGTGGTTCTACACTTTGCCTTCAGCATCTATTTATACTTGGGCGGAGATGCAACAAATTTTCCTAGACGAATTTTATACCGCTCAAAAGACCAACGATGCTAGGAAGGGGTTGAGGAGTTTTCAACAACAACATGGTGAAATGTTCCATGAGGCATTTGAACGTTTCAATATGATGATAAAAAATTGCCCTCACCATGGGATTGAACTTTGGGAGTTGATGAATGCCTTCCACGAGGGGTTGAGTGCCGAAGATGCTCGTGATTTAATGTCTATCACCGGTGGGACTTTCAGTACAAACTACGAGAATGATGATTGGGAGTTTTTGGAGAACATGGCAATTACATCAAAAAGAAAAGCTCAAGCATCGAGGAGAGCCCGACCAGCCATTGCCCGACCTCAAGTGCACGCAATAGATGATGGTAATGTTCAAACTACTAACCAAATTTATGATGTTTGTGCGTTGTGTAATGAAATAGGGCATGCGGCTGAAAATTGCCAAGGAATGGTGGAAGGGCAATATGAAGAGGTTCATGCGGTTCAAGGTCAAGGAGGGGGTGGTAGAAATTTCAACAACATGAATTCTAATACTTACCACCCCGGGTTGAGGAACCACCCAAATTTTCGGTATGGGAACCCTTCAAATCAAGCTAACCCGAACTTTCAAGGTAGCCAAGGTAACTTTGGTTCACGCCAACCTTACAACAACCAAAGTGGATATCGAGGCGGGAACAACCAAGGGTATCAAAAGCAATATCAAACGGGTCAAGAACAAGGGGGTCTTCGGGTGGAAACGAGATGATGGAAATGCTAAAAAGCATGCAAACAGAGATGCAAAAACGGAACCAACTCGATGAAGTTCGAATGCAAAAGGATGAGGTTCATGACAAAAGCATCCAATCACTAACAACCCAAATGGGTCAATTGGCAACCGATGTGGCAGAATTGAAGAAAAGCAAGGGTCAACTTCCTAGTGATACTAAGGTAAATCCTTCGCATGGTACGTCACGAGGTAATGTTAATGTTCATCATGTTAGTGTTTTAAGAAGTGGAAAAGAGTTTAAAGCTAATTTGTCACCCGAATTGGTTGAGGGGGTAGTTGAGGACATCACGGGTAATGATAGTGATGATGAAGTTTTACCGGTTAAACCAAAAGAATCAAATGTTAAGAAACCGGGTGTGGGTGAAAATGAAAAAAATGAAAAAGTTGAGGGTGAACCGAGTCAAGTCCCTTTTCCATCGGCTTTACTTGACCCGGGTAGAAAAAATTTTATTGCACCAAGAGGTCCCCAAAAAGAAGAGTTGTGGGACATGTTTAAACAAGTTAAAATTAACCTTCCACTCCTTGATGCAATAAAACAAGTACCCGCCTATGCAAAATTTTTAAAAGAGTTATGTACACAAAAAAAGGCAAAACAAGAAGAAAATGCCTAAGCGGGTCGATTTAACCGGGCAAGTGAGTGCAGTTTTAAATGGGGAGCTTCCTCCTAAGCTCCAAGATCTGGGCACGCCATTAATTAACATACAAGTTGGTAATTTTCAAATGGCTAAGGCGTTGCTAGATCTTGGAGCCGGAGTTAGTATTTTACCGGGGGGCTTATATGATCAATATGATTTTGGTCCGTTAGCTAGGGTGGAGACAACGGTTGTTTTAGCCGATTTGTCTCATAAGCTACCTCGAGGGATGGTTCAAAATGTAATTGTTAAAATTGATGAATTTTATTACCCGGTTGACTTTTTAGTCTTGGACTACTCATCGGCGGACCCAAAGCAACAACAAAACGTAATTTTGGGTCGGCCATTTTTGAGCACCGCACATGCAGTAATCGATTGTAGATTTGGTACAGTCGATATGACTTTTGGGAACCGAAAAATGCGTTTGAATGTTTTTACTAACAATTCTAATGCTAATGGTGTTGATGAGTGTTTCATGGCAGATATAGTTGACGGATGCAACCCGCATGAGTATGAGGAGGATGGTTTGGATGTTTGCTTGTGTGATTTTTCTGAACAGGTACATGCTTATGCACTCCGGGTTGAAAAGGAAAAACAGGATGCAATGGCTTTGAAAGAAGGTCGACCGCCATGGACCCACCAGTTCGAAGGCTTACCGGCGGAAATAGATTCGGGTAGTAAACCATCGTTAGAGGAACCGCCAAAGTTGGAACTTAAAGACTTGCCGAGCCACTTGAAGTATGCATTTTTAGGGGATAATGACACCTTACCGGTCATTATTGCCTCTAATTTAGAGTTGGCACAAGAGCAAGCTTTATTGGAAGTGTTAAAGGAAAACAAGGGAGCTATCGGATGGATGATTGCCGACCTCAAAGGAATTAGTCCATCAATTGTCATGCACAAAATCATTACCACCGAAGATGCCAAACCAACACGAGAAGCTCAAAGGCGATTGAATCCGAACCTAAGGGAGGTAGTTAAAAAAGAGGTAATCAAATGGTTGGACGCGGGAATCATCTATCCGATTTCGGATAGTGCTTGGGTGAGTCCCACCCAAGTTGTGTCTAAGAAGGCCTGCATTCAAGTAGTCAAAGATGAAAATGGTGAACAAATTGCCACCCGACCGGTTACCGGGTGGCGTGTATGTATTGACTACCGAAAGTTGAATGCCGCCACTTCTAAAGACCATTTCCCGCTACCTTTCATTGACCAAATCATTGAAAAATTATCGGGTCAAAAATATTACTGCTTTTTGGACGGGTATTCGGGTTACAATCAAATAGCAATACACCCGGATGACCAACACAAGACCACCTTCACTTGTCCATATGGCACCTTTGCCTTTCGGCGAATGCCATTTGGCTTGTGCAATGCACCGGAAACTTTCCAACGATGTATGATGAGTATCTTCTCGGACATGGTTGGAGAGTCGCTCAAAGTATTTATGGATGACTTCTCCATTTTTGGCACTAGCTTTGATGCTTGTCTCAACGAATTACAAAAGGTTTTAAAAAGGTGCGTTGAGAAAAATTTAGTGTTAAGTTGGGAGAAAAGTCATTTCATGGTGCAAGAGGGCATTGTGTTGGGTCACGTAATTTCTGAAAGGGGAATGGAGGTGGATAAAGCGAAAATACGGGTAATAGCATCTTTGCCACCTCCGAAAAATGTTAAGGGTGTAAGGTCATTTTTGGGACATGCGGGTTTCTATAGACGTTTCATAAAAGGTTTTAGTGTTATCACCAAACCTTTATGCAACTTGTTATTAAAAGATGTCCCATTTGATTTTACTAACGAATGTATGCAAGCTTTCACTGTTTTGAAGGAACACTTGGTTAAAGCTCCTATTTTGCAACCACCGGATTGGTCAAAGCCGTTCGAGATAATGTGTGATGCAAGTGACACTACTATCGGTGCAGTTTTGGGTCAACAGGTTGATAGAAAGCCGGTGGTGATTTACTATGCAAGCAAAACTTTATCCGAAGCGCAACTCAATTACACCACAACCGAAAAGGAGTTATTAGCGGTGGTGTATGCTTTGGATAAGTTTCGTGCTTATATTTGGGGGAGCAAAGTGGTGGTTTATTCGGATCATAGTGCGGTCCGATATTTGATGGAGAAAAAGGATGCGAAGCCCCACTTAATTAGATGGGTGTTGTTATTACAAGAGTTTGATTTAGAAATCCGAGACAAAAAGGGAAGTGAGAACGTAGTGGCGGATCACTTGTCTCGGATTCCGGTGGAAGGGATTGACGATGATAGTGAAATAAATGAAACGTTTCCCGATGAGCAACTCTTAGCCGTTTCCACCTTTGTTGCACCGTGGTATGCCCATTACGTAAGTTACTTAGCCACGGGTGCCATTCCAAGTCATTGGACCAAGAAGCGAAGACAACAATTTATGGTCCAAGTGAAGCAATACATTTGGGATGAACCGGATCTTTTCAAGATTGGGCCGGATCAAGTTATTCGGAGGTGTGTGCCTGAGACGGAAGTGTTGGAAATTCTGACCCATGCTCATTCATCCGCATGTGGAGGTCACTTTAGTGGGCACAAAACAGGCTACCGGGTTCTCTCATGTGGGTTTTATTGGCCCACAATTTTCAAGGATGCATGTGAGTTTGCTAGAAATTGTGTAAATTGTCAAAAGATGGGAAGTATATCGAAGAGGGATGAGATGCCACTACAACCAATCTTGGTTGTAGAGATTTTTGATGTATGGGGTATAGATTTTATGGGTCCCTTCCCAAATTCGAATGGCTTTCTATATATTTTGGTAGCGGTGGATTACGTCTCGAAGTGGATTGAAGCTATTGCAACACGCACAAACGACCATTCGGTTGTTTGTAAATTTGTTCAATCCAACATCTTCTCTCGTTTCGGCATCTCGCGTGTTATTATAAGCGATGGTGGTTCGCATTTCAAGAACTTCAATTTTGGGAAATTGCTGAGGAGGTATAGCGTGGATCACCGGATTGCCACACCTTACCATCTGCAAACGAGTGGACAAGTCGAAGTGTCCAACCGTCAAATCAAAGAAATTCTCATGAAGACGGTTAGAACGGATAGGAAGGATTGGTTGAGTAAGTTAGACGATGCATTGTGGGCATACCGAACGGCCTACAAGACTCCAATTGGCACAACGCCTTATCGGATGGTGTATGGAAAGGGTTGTCACTTGCCAATGGAGTTAGCGCATCGGGCACATTGGGCAATTAAGACGGTAAACGCGGATTATGACGAGGCGGGAAAGTTGAGAAAGTTGCAATTAAGCGAGATAGAAGAGATTCGAGACGAGGCGTATGAATGTGCATCGGCTTATAAAGACAAACTCAAGAAGGTACATGATGCAAAATTGAGAAAGAAAACATTTGAAGTTGGACAAAAAGTTTGGTTGTATAACTCAAGACTCAAGATGTTCCCGGGCAAGCTTAAAAGCAAATGGATGGGCCCGTATGTTGTTCGGCGAGTTGGAAGGTTTGGTGACGTAGACATCCAAGACGAGCAAACACTTAAACAACAAACGGTGAACGCTCACCGGTTAAAGCCATACTTGGAGGGGAACGACATCAACAACTTGGAGCTTGACAAAGCGGGATACATCTTACGCCCGGTCGATGAGGAACAACCGTGAGAGGCCCAGGTTTAGTAGTGTAAATAGTAGCATTTCATTTTGTTTTGTTTTGTATAGTTTGCACAATTACCGTATTTCCTTGAAATCCGTGTTTGAAACAAGTGTGGGGATATTCGGGTCACGAATTATTCTAACATTGTGTTGAGGACAACACGGGACTTTCGAGGGGGTAGGGTGATTTTTACACGTTTTTGAAAAATTTTAAAAACATAAAAAAATTGAAAAAACTGAAAAAAAATATAAAAAATATACTTAAAATCCAAGTTTTTGGCGAAACCATAGATGCCCAGGTGCCACCGTAACTTACGGTGGCACCATAAGTTACGGTGGAGGAAAAAGAAAATTGGGCTTTACGGTGATTTGCCCCTGATTTACGGTAGGATTATGTTGCCAGCATCCACCGTAAGTTACGGTCCACACCGTAATTTACGGTGGACCTGGCGAGGCTCTGGTTCGTTTCAGTTACTGCGTTATATAAAAAAAATAGATAATAACAATTAGGTCACGTGAATACTCCCCAGCCACACGAATTCTTTCACTTTCCTCCTCCAAACATTTTCATCTATCACTTTCATCAAGACCCACAAGATCCATAGTCTTCTTCAACCTTCAATCACTCCTAACTTTCTAAATTCTTAACCAAATCAAGTGAAATCGGAGTCTATCTTGGCTAATTTTTCACTTACTTTCTGATTTTGAGAAGAGATTTCCGAAAAAACGCAAGTTTCGGGTTCGAATTCCAAACCCTAGGTCCGAAAATTTTAGGGGTTTTTGGAGTTTTTGTTTCACAGGCATTCTAGCATCTTCAAGCAAAGGTATGGAAGTTTATTTGTTATATTTTGATGATTCATTGTGATTATTGAGGTTATTTTTGATAATTGTTCATACCCACTTGTTTGTTCATAGTTTTGACTTGTTACTTGTTACTTGTTACTTGAACATGGTTATGGTTTGTAGATGTAGGATTGATAGTAAAGTAGTGAACTTTTGGGAATCTCTACATTGTAGAGACACCATGCCCAAATTTTTGAAAAATTTATAAATTCTTGGTTCACTAACATCTACAACCATAGTAACAAGCAAGTGTGGGGATATTTTGGAGAAAAAAGTCTAATTTTGTTTTGTTTGGTTGTGTTGCTTGCCTTAATATGTGTAGGAAAATGGTTAAGACAAAGGAAAAAGCCGGAGCAAGTTCATCTTCTTCGTCTAAAGATAAGGGCAAGCGGCCGGAACAACAACCGAAAAAGAGACAATACTTGGGGCGAGTGGATGAAAGTGAAAGTGAGGAAGAGATGGAGTTGGACCCGGTTGAAAAGCCAAAATGGGATTCGGGTCCATTGGATGACCAATTGGAGCATTGGCAATCAACACTCTACCACGACAGTATGAATAAATTGAAGAACAAGGCTGCCGCATTTATTTGCGAGAGAGAAGTTAATGAGGTTCAATTCAGCCCGTTTGGTGTGTTTGATAAATTCCGCGCTCTAGGATGGGAGGGGGCGCTTAATTGCTATGATAAAGATAAAAACAACTTGTTCATATCCGAAATACAAGAATGGATGGCAACTCTCAAATGCAACAGATACGAAAAGCCATCACAAATGAAGCTAACGGGTATTGTGAATGGGATTCCGGTGGAGATGTCGTTTGACACGCTAAAGAAGTTGGGGAAGTATGACAGTTTGCATGCTCGTGACTACATGATACCTACTCTTGATGACCTTCTGGTTAAACCGGAGAAACATGTTCGATGGAATGATATGTTGGCATCGTTATTTTTGCCCGGGACTTACAGTGGTATTCTATACCGGAAGAACTTAAAAATAGAAGCGAAATTGTTGCTAGCAATCTGTATTCTCAACGTCATTCCGTGAAGGGGGGACAAGGAGCAAGTGAGGTACCCGGAAGTACCCGTCCTCTATTCGCTACTTCATGGGTCTCCGCGTTTTCCGATACGATATCTGGTCATGAACCACTTATGGATTTTCCGAAACAAGTTAGGAAGAGATATCGTCCCGTATTGTCGAATAATTACGGGATTGATGAAACAGCAAAAGGCAATAACGTCTGAAGATAGAGGAGCAACAAAAAGGCATCAGCCTTTTACTTTAGACAAGATGGGGATTGGTTGGACGTACACGCAGTCGGAACGGTACCATAAACTTAAATCAAAGGGGCAGCGATGGAGAGCACTAAAGGTGGGTGCAAGAGATCTTTTACCGGGTGAGCCGGATGAGCCGGAAAGTGATGAGGAAGCAGCTCCAAGTGGTGATGAGGATTATGCGGACGAGCCGCATGGTGGTGAGAATGTAGGTCAAGGGGGTTATGGTAGAGGTTATGGTGGTGTCTTTTATGATTACACGGCGCAGTCCTATGAGCCGGGTTGGGCTTATGAAGGCACGATGCAAGAAGTGATTGAGAATCAACGTCCTCCGGCATCCATTTTTGAGACATGGTCGGGTTCAGAGCGGACGTTATTTGATCAAAATACAAGGATGAGTGCAAGCTTGGAGCGGTCGTTGAAACATAGCTTTGATCGTCAAGAGGCGTGGAATCGCACACACACGTATTCTCATGAAGTTGAAATGAATAATCGATATCATGATGATCAAGAAAGAAGGTTGCATGCGGACTGGCACGCCGGGCGGCCGGTGGTTGTGGATCCACAACATGTGGATTATGCGTCTCTACCACCTTATGATGGTAGTATTTCGTATCCGACCCCGCCGCTCCATCATTCACAATGGATTGACCCGCGCCAACAAGAAGGAGCTCAACAACAACAAGGAGGGAGTAGTAGCGGTTCATTTGCATTTGGAGAATGGAATGACATGATGTCTTCCATCTTTGGACCTCCAGGACCACGCTATTATTAGTCAGGTTGTGTTCCTTCTTTGTATATTTTGTGAATATGTGTTAGTTTGTTTTGTTTATGGTTGGGCGGTTGGGTGGTTTATGATAATGATGTTTTGTTTGGGTTGGTGGAGTTGGTGGTGACATGTTTTAAAAAGAAGAAAAACATAAAAAAAAATTATAAAATGAAAAATCCAAAAAGAAATTTGGGGTTTGAGAGTTTAAGTGTTTGTTGATGTTGAATGAATTTTAGTGATCAAAGCCTCCTAAAACCATACATTGGGGTCAATGTATCCCAAGTGTGGGGATGGGGGGAATTTTTTGAAGAGTTTGAAAAATTGTGAGTCAAGCAAAACATTGTGAGAATTTGAACACCCTAGATTAACCCCAAATGGTGCACCGGCAACCCTTGATACCCTTTCATTCTTGGTGAGAGTTGAAGCCACACTTGTACATAAATAATGATTGTCTTTGATGAGAGTGGTAACGGGTGGGGGTGCGTTAGAACTTGTGCTTGAATACGGTTTGAGACCTTAGTTGAACATGAATGTAGAAAGGATAAGGGCATTTAGGTAGCCTCGTCATAGTGTGTGTGAGTGTGGGATTTGGGGGGTTGGACCTCATAAGTTATATATATGAGCATGGTTGCGAGAGGGGTGGGGGTTTGGACATTTAGTTGCCCAATTTTGTGCCTTAAAGCCTATCATTTGTTACCCCCTAGCTACTTACCTAAAAATTTACCCAATTTGACCCGGTCTTATAGTGTTAGTAGTAGTAGTTTTAGTAGTATGTTGTAGATATGTTGATACTTTATTGTATGGTTGTTTGAAAAAAAAAATTCAGAAAAATTAGAAGAAAAAAAGAGAAAAAGCAATGAAAAAAAAAATGAAAAAGAAATGATGTTTAGTTGTCTTGTATCTATTAGTTAAATTGGTAGTTGTTAGTTTGCTTATTTGTGTAATAAAAAGACCGGGTTAAGTTTTCGCTACTTCATATATATTCCATTTCCCACCTATACACCTAGCCACGTTACAACCTTGAAAGTCCCTTTGATTTGCATTCATGTTTGACACATTTTAGGAGAAGAATTGATTTAGGTACAAGCCTATAGTTGTGCAATCGCCCGTTAGCCTTTGTGTGTCTAGCTCATATTGCTAGTGCTTACTTGTTACCGAGAGGAGAGATTTAGTGAGGGGTGTGTTATTTTGGGTGTTAAAAAGGGGTTAGTAAAAGGACTACATGTTTCTGCTTGTTTACATTGATCGCTTTGTTTTGAAATTGATTTGATGAGTTGCTTGGGACAAGCAACGGTTAAGTGTGGGGATGTGACGGGTGGTCCGTAGGACAACCCTTTATGATGTTAAAAGACAAGTTTATCCCTCATTTGATTGTGTAATTATCTTGAATTAGATAACTACGGTTGCTTATGTTTCAGGCGCGGTTCGGGAGCTTAAAGTGGATAAAATGCAGCTTTGGATGGTTTGGAGATGAACGGGTCGAGTGTGGAACAAAAGATGAAACAAAGCACAAAATTCAGGCTACCACCGTAATTTACGGTACCACCGTAATTTACGGTGGACCTGAATCTTGCCATTTTCCCACCGTAAATCAGAAGAAACACACCGTAACATTCTGAAGTGCACCGTAACTTACGGTGTCACCGTAAGTTACGGTGGAGTCTGCGCAAAACTTTGTAATTGCCATCATTAAATCGGTTTTTGGGTGCCTTTTCACATATTCTCATCATTGGACGGTTTTGGAAGCACTAGGGGCGAATTTGGCTGTTCTTACTTGGTTCAAAACAATTTCTAACATTCGGGTTGTGATTTTGATTGGTATGAACATTGAATTTGTTGCTATGATGATTCACCAAGCTATGTGTGGCTAAAACTTTCGGTGATCATCTTAGGTGAAGGTTTCTCTTGAACTTTTGTGTGTTTATTTCTGAATTTCTAGAATGATAACTTGTGTTTGCTTGATTATCATAGTGTATGCATAATTGTTTGTAGCTTGTTAATTGATAGTGCAATTTCTAGTCTCAATCGTACGTTCTTGGTGCCGTTGGCAATCGAGATATCACGGGAAGGGTTAGGGTTGGTTATTGATTAATTGATCATCGGGAAACAACCTCGCGTTTATAAAATCCGAGTACTTTGTTCCCTTTTATCACTTCGATTATTTATGCACGAGTTATGTCTATGTAACTCTTTCTAGTTGGAATTTCACACAATTGTTAAAAGAAACTGAATCCTAAGATGGTCATTGTTTTCTCCTAATCTGCTTTACAACCAACATTTGATTTAAAGTTATTTAGTTAATCTTAGTTTAAAACCAAACAATCCAAATTATTGATCTTTACTTTTTGCAAATTAGGTTAATTGTAGTATAATCGCAAAGCTATATAATCGACATATTTTTCACATACTCCCTGAGTTCGATACCCACTTACCGCTAGCTAATTAGTTGTATTTGGATTAAATTTGCGTGTACCACGACAAGCACGTCAATTAGCACTTTTCATTCAAACATTCATTATTCTAGATGGTTACCCACCTATTATCCTTTTAATTCTTCCTACATACATGCTGTAATCCATCCCACATTTCATCCCTTACATGCAATTCTTTTATTCCAGTTTCTTATTTCGTCAACCCTTACAGTTTGACTTTTCGAGGTCAAACTGACATTTCTTATTTATCGTATAAGTATTAAAGTACACGTTCTTACTTCTTTTCATTCATGCTTACTTGCCAAGACATTCATTACATCAATTCAGTATTCTTGCCATAACTTACCCTTCCCAATTATACTTAAATTATTGTCCGGGTCGTAGCCCGTCATTTATTACGACTCCTAAGAGTCGACTACTAACACATCTAACACATAACATGTTCAAAACTTCTTTCTTTCGTCAAGATTTAAGTTTACGTGCCAAACATTATGCTCACCTACAAGTATAAAACTTAACAAATCAAAACATTAAATATCGGGTTTAAGTGGCGGTTACCATTTGACCCGCATGACCCATTCATCTTTTTTACCATTCTCGCATACAAACATATTTGTATATGTATAAGTTTAAGACATAACTTGAATAATATTTGCTTTTTAAAGAATATTTAATTGCTTATTCTGTAATTACCTACACATTCGAATCTTTTCATTCTTATCGTTTGTTATGTTTCGAACCCGTCACGCGATTTCTAACATATCATTCATACTTTCCTTCCTTTCATGTCTCGAATCCGTATCGCGGATTCTAACATATCATTCATACTTTCATTCCTGAAAGTCTTACATTTCTATTTACCCTCACGTCCACCAACCACCTAATTCTAACGGACATACCTGTAACAATTATCACAGTCTCACGAACGTCATATGTTTCTTGTGTACTGGCCAGGTACACATTCCACATACTAGTTTCGTGTTTTTGTGTAATCGTCACCTTATGTCCGAAGAATTAGGTTTCGGCACGTGTATCATTTTCATAACTTCGTTTCCATTCTATTATTATATTTCATTAAAATTTTCCTTCACTCAATAAATTTTAGCATTACATGCACCCATATGCTAAATTTACGTACATGGGGTCATTATGTCTTATTACATGCCTTGGTGCTGGTCCTAGGCCACATCCACAGATCATCCTTTCCAAGCAATTATGCTTACCCTTCACATAACATACTATTAGTTTCCTTTAAATACATATATTAATACATACTTACATTCGCTTTTAACTTTAGGCCTTGATCGAGTCTTGGATTGTACGAGTTCCTTGTCACAAGAGCACACAGGTTTGAGTTCAAGTATATACCTCCTTCTACTTGATTTCTCTCAAACCAGGGCTCTGATACCAACTTGTAACGCCCAGATTTCACCTTCCAAAATGTGATATTATCATACTATAATTTAACAAAAAATCGGGCATGACCTGTTCGTATTATGAACAATTCCCTGTAATGTCATACACTCATTAACAAGGATTTACCACGTTTCATTATATTAATACTTCGGACCTATATTTGTTAAACTATGTGACCGATCCTTCCGGTACAATACTTGCTCTTGACTCGATCTACGTCCGCTCATCTTCGTTTGTAGTAGAAGAAATCCGTGTGGTACCTGTGAACATCACATACAACTTAATCATTAGTCACTGACAACCTCATACAACACTATTCTCACACAATTAACTTTCATATAACATTCGACAATATAGCTTCGATTCATTCGACTATTCTCTCGAAGTCTCTTATTCCGAGTTCGGCTTCAACTTCATAAGAATCCGACATTCTCATTCCTGCATTATATTCCAAACTCAAGGGCATTGTTAGTAACGTTAATTCTCAAATGCATCTAAATCATGCATTCGCACATACTTGCACACATACATACTTACAATCCTACACATCTACATACCTATATACATTCAATCATACCTACAATCATGTATTCATACCTACGTGTTTCGTACGCATTCTTGTATACCATTTACATGTAATACATGTCCAACTTCATTACATACATCTATCATACTCTTATATTAATTACATGAGGCTTAGACTTGGGTTTACAACTCATAAACGTCAAGGGAACACTCGAAATCATGTTTGGGAGGCCCGCCGTAGTCCACGGATATCATACCGAAGCCTACTATACATAAATCAACTTAAATAACAAATTTTAGGTTTTTGGACATGGGGAGGGCGTCGGCGACGGCCCCTCTAAATGTTGTTTTTCTGCAGCTCCGTTTTGTCGTCCGTTAATGCTAAAACTTGCATAACTTTTGACCCGTTTAACCTCCCGTTTCTTCCTACATGACCGTAATTTGACATTCTATCATGTGAACTTACAATCCCATATCCGGATTAAAGAAATTCTTAACCTACGCGCTATCGGCTTATTATTCATTTACGATTTATTCGACCCGTTTATGTTTTCATCCAATAACACATTTGTTTTAGTCCAAAACTTACATGAACACTATAGCCATAATACTTTTACATTATCTGGAGTTTCTTACTTGGGTTTACGCACCCGATACCCGTTGTGCGTTAGTTCATTCATCTTATACCATCATACTACTTCAACCTTTGTTAATCCAAATTTCATTCGCGAGAATGTTTACTCATTAACCACAACTCACAACCGAATCTTTCGAATACTTATCCACATTTCCGTTTACCAATTAGCGTACTTATGTGCATTCCTACCTTTTTACCTGGTTAATAAACCGTAGCCAATTCTTACTTTTCATTTCGATATAACTACAAGGCCCCATTATTTCTACCTAACGAAAATCATCAATTTCATATAATCCATCCTTATTTGACCTCGACTACCATTACTTTAATTAACTAACACATATCTTTACGTAAACATCTATGAAGTGATTACGGAAATCACTTACTTAATACCCTTACTTGATGTCATCATTAAAAGCGTATCTTACCTTACGTATCTTAACATGACCACTAACAATTTTCAATAATATTCCAATCCTTTCATTTACTACTAAAGAGAAAGTCCGGGAAGTTACTTACCTTACGTATTCGTATCCGCTCTCGTTTCCTCACGTCCGCATGACCCGTTAGCCCTTTATGCTTCCATCCATCTTGACATGATCCCTATACTTTCATTGCGTTGCATCCACATTCTTGTTAGCATATAAAATTATACATATGAATGATCATGTCCATTTATATTTCACATTCGGCTTCGTTTTAACTTTACTCATCAATTTCCAACATATCAAAGTACAACTAGAGTCGCATATTTTCATTCCACATAATTCTTCATGTCATCACATATAGCACATATTGATAAAGCATGTACTTAATGAGATCTAATTTCACACATCCACAACTTTATAGTCGTTTATATTACGGACATAGTTTACATTTCATACTCACATAGTAACACAACCAAGTAGACCGCGATTTCATTCAGGCATTTCATATCACTGAAAAATGGACTGTTTTTGGTGACTTGTTTAACCTGTTTACAAGTCTTCAAAAATTAAGATTTTTTTATGTGGCGTACCTATCGGAGGGTTAGGCCTTGTGTTAAAGTTTCAAGATCTAACTCTGTACCAAAAAATCGTAAAAATTCATTTACTATGCTGCAATCAGATTCGTCACTTCTGACTGCAGCTTACGGAAAAATTCATTAAAAATTCCTCGTTTATCCGATTGACGAAATTACAATTGCCGATTCTTTTAATCGCTTAAAACTATCTACAGTAAAAATTTGAGATCATAACTAGATTCCTAAATTGAGTTATGACATTCGTAATGGGCTGCAAATTCTGCCAGAAAATGCAGCTTGAACCTTCGATACGGAAAAATTCATAAAACGCTCAATTTTCGTCGAAAAAATGCGATTCCAGTGGGGTTTTTAAGATATTTCCTGGAATTACATTTTAGACTCAAGAAACACTTGTTTTTGTCAGGTTTTGTCCATGCTACAGCCAATACAAGTCGGCTGTAAATTTTGATCAGAAGCTGTTTGAATTCAGCTTTCAATTTAAGCATGTTCATGACATCATAACACTAGTTTAACAATCAAAACCCTAAAAACATCACATACATGAATTTAGCATCAACAAATCTGAATTTACTTCATATTTCTACTTAGGGTTTGTTTCTAAGCAATCACACTTTATTAATTCGGCCATAGCCTCTACGATTCATACATAGATCGCATCCTGCAAAGTTCACTAATTTTCACAACTTCATGAATGTCAAAAATTCGACATACCTTATGATCCTCTTGACTTGGTGATCGTTTATATATATTCCAATCTGAATTTGGCCTTCGTTTGATCCTCCAATTTGAAGGTTTTGTTGTTGAATTAGGGTTTCACCCCTCTTGCTCTTCTCTGGTCGATCGCCCCTACGCCCAGGTGTGGGTATTTGGGGTTTTTTTTTATTTTTATTTTAATCAAAACATAAACTTTCCCCTTTTTGACAACCTTGGCCCCTCTAGTTGTTACTTGATCACAATTGTAAGTAAATTCCTTTCCTTGATTGTTTTCTTAGACATTTAACCAAGTTTAGTAACTTAGTTATTGTATTTATTTAATTAAACATGGTACCATTCTAACGAATTTTAAAATTCGCGTTTTGGGATGTTACAATCAGCCACGTGTTAAGACCTGCTCTTACAAATATTTCGTCTCCTGCAAGCTCAGAGACTTCACAGGAGAGAAAGGAGCCATTGATTGTATGAATTGGCTTGATGAAATGGATACTGTGGTTGATATCAGTGGATGTGCAGAGCAAGATATGGTGAAGTTTGTGTCACAATCATTTAAAGGTGAAGCGTTAGCTTGGTGGAGGTCCCTAATCCAAGCTACAGGAAAGATCCCGTTGTATAACATGTCTTGGGATCAGTTTGTTGCATTGATTAAAGATAATTTCTGTCCACAGCATGAGGTGGAGAAAATTGAGACTGACTTCTTGACCTTGGTCATGAAGAACTTAGACTGTCAGGTATATCTTACGAGCTTCAACACTATGTCTCGTTTGGTTCCTTACCTGGTCACACCGGAACTAAAACGCATAGCTCGTTTTATTGGAGGTTTAGCTCCAGAAATCAAAGCAAGTGTGAAAGCATCTAGACCTACTACCTTTAGGCCAGTGGCTGATCTGTCATTATCTCTTACTCTCGATGCGGTTAGGCAGAGATCGCTCAAGAATTCTGAAGAAGGGAAAAGGAAACGTGAGGATGAGAACTCACGCAGTTCTGATAAGAAACATAAGGGGAACTCTGAGTACAAGAAGAGTTCCGCATTTAAAAAGGATAGCCAGCAGACGGGTGAAAAACCCAAGTGTAAAACCTGCCAAAAGCATCACTTTGGGAAATGTAGGTTGGAGTCGAAATCGCAGTCACAATCAAAGACTTTTGGATGTGGGATCTGCAAGTCCAAAGAGCACAAGACTTTGGATTGCAAGAAGATGAAAGATGCAACTTCTTACAATTGTAACGAGAAGGGGCATATCAAGACTAACTGCCCAAAATATGCGAAGAAGCCTGAGGAGGCTAAAAAGACCAATGCTCGGGTTTTTCAGATGATTGCTCGAGAGGTCATTCAGGACGATAACGTGATAATAGGTACCTTCCTTATCAATGATGTTTATGCTAGAGTATTGTTTGATTCGGGTGCAGACAAGTCTTTTGTTGACAATAAGTTTTGTAAATTGTTAAATATGCCTGTTAAGACTCTAAGCATAAAGTATGAAGTAGAATTGGCCGATGGTACCATAGAAACTACCTCAACAGTTCTAGATGGATGTTTTATATCCATTAGGAATCACTCTTTTCCGCTATCCTTGCTTCCATTAAAACTAGCAGGATTCGACATAGTGTTAGGCATGGATTGGTTATCTCGTAACCAAGCCCAGATTGTATCTGTTAAAAAGCAAGTGGTTATTAAGACTCCTTATGGTGAACCACTTACAATACAAGGAGATACACATTACGGTTTGCCTAAGCAAGTGTCTATGCTTAAGGCATCGAGGTGTTTGAAGAAGGGTTGTGTCATTTATATGGCACAGGTAACCATTGATGAACCAAAGCCCAAGATTGAAGACATCCCCGTTATTTCTGAGTATCCAGATGTTTTTCCTGAAGAACTACCTGGTTTACCTCCAGATAGGCAAGTGGAGTTCATAATCGATATCATTCCTGGAGCAGCACCGATTGCAAGAGCACCTTACCGGTTGGCACCAACTGAAATGAAGGAATTGAGAACACAGTTGGATGATTTGTTAGACAAGGGATTTATTCGACCTAGCTCGTCCCCTTGGGGAGCGGCAATTCTGTTTGTAAAGAAAAAGGATGGCTCAATGCGTTTATGCATTGATTACCGCGAGTTAAACAAGGTTACAATCAAGAACAGGTATCCGTTACCCAGGATCGATGATCTATTCGATCAGCTTCAAGGAGCAAGTTACTTTTCAAAGATCGATCTAAGGTCAGGTTATCACCAGTTGAAGGTCAGAGACGAAGATGTGCATAAGACCGCATTCAGGACTCGATATGGCCACTATGAGTTCTTAGTGATGCCTTTTGGGCTCACAAATGCACCTGCAGCATTCATGGATCTCATGAATCGCGTTTGCAAGCCATATTTGGACAAGTTTGTCATTGTCTTCATTGATGACATTCTTATTTATACGAAGAATCAGGCCGATCATGAAAAACATCTTCGATGTATTCTTGAACTTCTACAACGAGAAAAGCTTTATGCTAAGTTCTCTAAATGTGAGTTCTGGCTCCGAGAAGTTCAATTTCTTGGACATGTTGTTAGTGAGCATGGTATCCAGGTGGATCCCGCCAAGATTGAAGCCATTATGAATTGGCAAGAGCCAAAGACACCCACAGAGATTCGCAGCTTCTTGGGTCTAGCAGGATACTACAGACGTTTCATAGAAAACTTTTCAAGGATTGCTGCACCTTTAACCTCATTGACCCTCAAGAATGTCAAATTTGACTGGGGTTCCAAGCAGCAAGAATCCTTTGATATCCTTAAACAGAAATTAAGCAATGCTCCTGTGTTGACATTGCCAGAAAGGATTGAAGAATTTGTGGTTTATTGCGACGCATCGCACATAGGTATGGGTTGTGTGCTTATGCAGAAGGGCAAAGTTATTGCATATGCTTCATGCCAATTAAAGGTGCACGAGAAGAATTACACCACCCACGATTTGGAGTTGGGTGCCGTTGTATTTGCACTAAAACTTTGGAGGCATTATCTTTATGGAACCAAATGTGTGATCTATTCTGATTATAAGAGCCTTCAACATCTGTTTAAACAGAAGGACCTTAACATGAGACAGCGCCGATGGATGGAGACACTAGATGATTATGATTGTGAAATACGATATCATCCAGGCAAGGAGAATGTAGTCGCCGATGCCTTGAGCAGAAAAGAAAGGGTTAAGCCTATCAGAGTCAACAACAAGAGCATTGAATTGAAGAACAGCTTGAATGAAAGGTTGTTAGCCGCTCAAAAAGAAGCTGTATTAGAAGCTAACTATCCGAATGAGAAGTTAGGAATGACTGCCGATCAATTGTCTTATGGCAAAGATGGAATCCTAAGATTGAATGGTAGAATATGGGTTCCAATCTATGGAGGGCTTAGAGATGTGATTCTCCAAGAAGCTCATAGCTCCAAATATTCAGTTCATCCTGGCAGTGACAAGATGTACCAGGATTTAAAGGCAAATTATTGGTGGATAGGTTTGAAGAAATCTATAGCCACTTATGTAGCTAAATGTCTGACATGCGCACAGGTTAAAACCGAGCACCAAAAACCGTCAGGCTTGCTGCAACAGCCTGAACTTTCCACTTGGAAATGGGAAATGGTAACTATGGATTTTATCACTAAGTTACCAAAGACAAAACATGGGAATGATACTATCTGGGTTATAGTCGATAGATTGACCAAATCAACTCACTTTTTGCCAATTAAAGAAACCCACAGCTCTGACAAGTTAGCTCAGCTGTACGTGGATGAGATTGTATCTCTTCACGGAGTGCCAGTGTCTATTATCTCTGATAGGGATACAAGATACACTTCGCATTTTTGGAAAAGCTTTCAGCAATCCTTAGGCACTCGATTAAATTTTAGCACTGCTTATCATCCTCAGACGAATGGGCAAAGCGAGCGTACAATTCAAATGCTTGAGGATATGTTACGAGCTTGTGTTATTGATTTAGGAGGGAGTTGGGATGACCATCTTCCATTGATTGAATTTTCGTACAATAATAGCTATCATTCAAGTATTCAAGCAGCGCCTTTTGAGGCCTTGTACGGAAGGAAGTGCAGAACGCCACTTTGTTGGGCGCGGAAGTTGGAGATGTCCAACTATCAGGACCTAATATAGTCCTGGAGACGACAGATAAGATTGTACAGATCCGTGATCGTCTCAAAGCTGCCAGAGATAGGCAGAAAAGCTACGCTAATAAAAGGCGTAAACATCTAAAATTCGAGGTAGGCGATAAAGTGTTCCTTAAAGTATCACCCTGGAAAGGGGTGATGCGTTTTGGCAAGAAAGGCAAGCTGAGCCCAAGATACATAGGACCATTCGAGATCATCGAATGTGTCGGAACTGTGGCTTACAAGCTTGATCTACCTGAAGAGCTCAGTGGAATTCATAATGTGTTCCACATCTGCAATCTAAAGAAATGTCTAGCCGATGAGTCGCTAGCAATGTCACATAAGGATGTGCAGATAGATGAGAGCTTGAAATTCGTTGAAAACCTCTGTCGATCGAGGATCGACAGGTCAAGAAGCTTCGAAGGAAACACGTGTCGATTGTGAAAGTAAAATGGGATGCCCATAGAGGCCCATAATACACGTGGGAGGTTGAATCCACAATGAAACAGGACCCTCATTTATGTCAGTAAATCTCGAGGTCGAGATTTCTTTTAAGGGGGTGAGGATGTAACACCTCGCAAAATCATGTCCAATATAATAAAGACACGTGTCATGGACTTAAACGTGTAATGAATTGATCTTGAGGGACTAAAGTTGTCAAACAATGTAAATATGTAAGTAAAAGGATCAAATGTGTTAACATGCCAAACTCGTGCCTCTGAATGACCTTATAAGATGTTCGTATTCTTTGATGAATAAAATTATCGGACACTGAAAGCCGTTTGTGCTTAAATTGAGAATTTTACGAAGCATAGGGGTTAAAAGTGTCAACATGTTAAATGTTACCTCTGAGTGACCTTTTAACGATCCCAAAAACATTGTAATAATTGTATATTTTGCTATAAAAGTGGCTATAAAAGTTACCTAAACAAGAAATAAGTTTTATTTCAATAAATTAGGGTTTATCCCTATAAACAAATGATAATGGAAACTTGGGTTTTTCCCATGTATTTGTTATTTATAAAAGTGTGGTATTTTAACTCTGATAAACTATTTCCTAACTACGTACTTGATGTAAATTTCCGCTGCCAAATTAATAAACACCGATACCACTAATCTGGATCTCGCGACACCACTCCTGAGGTAGGGGTCGGGGGTTGCGACACCTTTGGACAGAAGTTGAAATACCACAATTTTAGGCACAAGTCAAAGTTTGCGAGATATGAGTGTAACATATTACATTTGGGCAGAAAAAGAAACACTCATGCATCTTAGGCAGAAGTCATGTGTATATCATATGAACAAATGTAATAAGGCAAGTGTTACACTATGCTTGTTCATATAATAAGGATATACACCTACGTGACTATGCTTAAGTTCACTAAATAACACCACAAGTAAACACATCACATTTGGGCAGAAGTGAGAACTTGAAAAAATGTTATTTTAGTTAAGCAAATTTTAAATCAATCAAATAAAAAAAATTAGTTGAATGATTATTTAAAAGTTAGGTTTATAAAACATAATAGAGTAAGGTTTTATAAAACAAAAGTAATTAATAATAAACTCAGCTGATTTCGAGTTGTTCTAATTTGGATCTCGAGTATCAGATTGTTTTATATATCCAAGATTTCTTTTATTTTGAAAGTATATCCAAAATTAATTTATATATCAGATTTCAAATTTCTTGGAGATATATGTACCCAAAGTTAGGAACGACATATTAGAATCCTTATTCAAAACCAAATTATGTAAGTTTTCATCAAATTTTAGGAAGAAAAAATACGATCAATTCTACTAGAATACAAGAACTAATCATGTAAATTTTCAATTACTAAATTAATTCACCACTAAATATATAATGATATGAATACAAAGTAAAAGTGGTGAATTAATTTGAAGTTGGTTATGAAACCATACAAGGGAAAGCGTACATATATATAGATATAGACGACAACTCAACTTTCAGTTTCTAGATTCTTTCTGGAAGGATGACGCAATTGCAAGTCGGCATTTGTTCTTACTTTTATTTTTTACTTTCCTAACATTAATGACTTTTTGACAATCTTCGTCAATGCTAAGACCATGTTTTAATCAAGAAAATCCTTTTAATATAACATGTTTAGCCATTAATCCAGAAACTGTAACCATAAAAAAACGGATTTAATCAGGTTTAATAAAACTTAGTTTTTTTTTTCGATTTCAATTCCAGATCATAAAGGAATTTAAGAATTGAGTAACATTGCTCTGATACCACATGTTAATCAGATCTTTTAATATCTAATGGAAAACACTTTAGGGATCTTGATATACCTGACAATACAGTAGTGGTTAGAGATGAAGAAGAAGCCATCTTGATCGGTTCCTGTTTTGGGTGAGCAGTTAGGATGGAAATGAATGATGATAGCAGTTAGATCACCAGATGAATACGAATTCGGTAGAGGGGGTGAAATTTAGAGTGTGTGTCTTTAAGGTTCCCCAATAACCTGTATTTATATGTTTCACCTAAGGGGAAACCATAATTAACTAGTATGGGCCTTTATGTCCATCAAATAAAGCCCAGTTAATTTTATAGGGATATTAAGATAAATTAATGCGATTATTAGATAAATTGTCAACAAGGCACCATAAATTTTTTATTAAATAATTTACGCTAACATGTTTGATGTAGAACCATATTTATGTAAATAATAATTATACATATCTTTTAAAGAAGTGTTAATTTAATTAACGTGTGTACTATGTATTATATATTATTCATTAGAAAATAAATAACAAGATAAAGCTGGAGCAACTGGTAGCAACATTTGTTCAAAACTTTTCAGGGCTATCTTGATCCCAACAACTTTAAGAATTTTATGTTTTTATGTGGTTGTATATCCAAAGACCATTCAAGTATTAATTTGGTATCAATGATGTTCTCTTGCACGTAGAAAAAAAAAGTTTTTGACGAAGTGTCCCAAAACTTACAGATTTTGTTAAGTCGTAATGAAATTATGCATGGAATCTAGTAGGATGCTTAGATACACACTTTAAAATTTGTACTCATATTGTATTGTATTTCATTATTCATGTTGTTGTATTTGCTTCAAATCCTTGTAACTGATTCTTTAGAAATGGAATGAAATTTATTTAAATACTTGTCACAATTATTAGTGTTATGATGTCTCGAGCAATCTATTTCGTCTCACTCCGATGTTTCCGCCATCGGTTGGGGTGTGACAGATTGGTATCAGAGCCATAACTATAGGGAATTAGGAAAATTGTCTTGCTTTTTACCTAGTCTATAGTTCTAGAGCTTTATTCTTTAAGTTTTCCTTGAACTACTTGCATGCTACTTTATTTGCCTTTATTTATTCTCTTTTTGACATTTTAAGCATATTTGTCATTCATGTGTTAACACTTAACATGCTACACTTGTTTTATTATGTGTTAATACTTGTTTCATTGTTCTATCCTTTACGTGTTATTCTTGACATACTTTTATGTGTTAATATTTGTTTCATTATTCCTCAACTTACGCTTTCCTAATGCACTTTACTCAATGTTACAAAAACTCAAATAAAACACTCGTAATACACAAACGGGACGACTCCCCAAAATAGGCGTGAAACCCACAATTTGGTGAACAACTTCCAATCCATCTACTTTTCCTTTTTACATGAAATTCACCATCAAGTTAGGAGTGAAATCCTCACCTTGATGGAGAAATTCAAATTTCAAATTCTAGTGGACCCTCGTCAAAGTGTTGAAATTAAATTTTGCCCCAACGAGTACCAACCACACTTAGGATACGAAGTCACCAAGTTAGGGGTGAAACCCGCACCTTGTCGACTAGTTCCACTCCTTGATTTTTCATAAATCTCGCCAAGTCTCGAAATTTCAATCGATTTGTGACATGTAGTAACCGGAAGGGTAAATACTGTTAACCGACTTGTCGGCGAGAGTATTTCACCTATTAGGCCAAAACATGCTCCTCAAATTCGAAAGACTTTTCGACCACTTTGGTTAGTCAAAGTTTTGTTTTGGAACCATCAAAATTTTAACCAAACATGTGTTTCTATTATTTATCTTATACGATGCAATCTTTTAAATTCGAATTTACTTTCGATATTTCTTTTCACACACACAACATACTAAATCTTTTTCATGCATTTATACATATGCATGATTTCATATAATTTAAATTCATATTCTTTGTAACACCAAAATGGAGACGTATCATCGAGATAGGAGTGATTTCCTTACCTTGACGATTAGCTCCACTCCCTCTTTCCTTAAAACGACCTCACCAACGAGTTAGGGGTGATTCCCTTACCTAGGTGATCGTTACCAAAACTTTCTTTCAAAATAGTTTATTATGCAAACCCGATCATGTTTTATACCTAAATCATTTATCATTATTCAAAATACCTACTTATACCGATTACAAAATACATTGCTTTATCAAACGTACTTCTTATTCTACAATCTATTTTCACTCAACTCATATACACGAGATTCTTAATCATGTCTTAAAACATTTTATTTACCGAATTCCAAAACCTTCCGAGATGCTACCTATCAATTCAATCGGTCCGATGAATCTCTTGCCCATGAACTTCATATTCAACTTAATCACTAAAACACATACTCACATTATATCACCATACTAAAGACTTTCATTCCCAATCGGAATTCAAATCAACTTTCTCATATACTTATAAGATCTTATAGATATTATACGAACGTTTTACCAAAAAAAAAACGCTTTTCGACATCAACAAATCATTTGTTAAAACTCTTTTCAATAATCACTTAGTCCTTTTGCTAAATTTCTTTCTAAGGACCAACACTTTCACAAGAACCTCCAAAAATTCAAAATTTCTTGTTTTGGAGGCAAATGAGGCAAACCTACTATTTTCGAAAACTTTTTCCTACACGCTTAATTCGCCATTCAAAATTCAAAACACGTGGGCTAGAAGACTTCATGGGGACCGACAATCTTCAACATACGTAAACTCTTTTAAACAAAAGTAGCATTTCCGTTCATTACAAAACACGTTATGCATAACCAATGAATACTTTATATTGTCTTACATTTACAAACTGTGTTCCACCTTCCCAATCAAACTCAATCTATTGTTGATTCGATAAACTCAACGTTTCGCTTAAGCGATTATACATGCATATCATTATACACGTTTTAGTCAACATCTCACAACAATTTTATTTATATTGTTCGTATTTACATACTTAACTTTTTGAACGCTTTTATACGCTTAAATCCGTTATGTCCCAACATATACTATATACGTAATCCTTGTTATTCGTACCTACACTCATACTCATAATGATACATTTTATGTTTATACTTATACACATGCTACTCATACGTTTTATGTTTATACTCATACTTACGTGCATATTCATACTTAAACTTATATTTATGCCCTTACTTTCCTTCATACTCGTGATTCATACATTCGTACCCGTACGCGAGCGGAATCCTTGGGATTCGCTTACGTGGGTCCTATACATGCTTATATACTACATTCGTACCCATACGTGAGCGAAATCCGAGGGATTCGCTTACGTGGGTCCCATACATACTTAAGTATGGACTTGCTTATATACTATATTCTTATACGTGCACATTCTTATTTTTTAAATTATGTATACCCTGATTCATACCCAACTAGTACAAGCTATGCGGATCATGCGACGATCAAAATAATCGCGGGTGCACACGGGATTATAGTGATAGGCGTATGAAACCCATAGAGTGTACTACTGTGTATGGTAAGACACGGAACGTAACATGACACCGAATATGAAACAGACATAATGTGGTCAAAACATGGTGGATACGCCGCTGGTACTTCCTATATATAAGTGTTTTCACCACGTTACCAAACTCTCGTAAAACTTGCCATGAGAAATTCGGTGTTTTGCAGACCTTTGGACTTAATACAAACTTTAGACAACTTGCAAACACATTATATCCGATTATCCACGACAAGACTCCATTCTTAACACGCTACTTTCGTCTATCCAATACTAATGCCATTCTTATACTTGCGTTCATTAAGAGTCAATCGTTCACTTCGATACTCCTATTACTCTCCATCCTTCTTTCCTTTTATACGAACCCCGTTCACAAACAAGTCTGTCTAAACGTTCGAATCCTAACCTATCTTCTTACCTTAAAACTATCTTCCTATTCTTCGTACTAACATGCTTATTGGACCGTTATCACTTTATTTTAAAGTACCAAACCTTCTCGTTCCTCTGAATAAACAATTTTTACAAATATGTGATTTCATACTATCCTTAAAACTTACTATGCAAACTACTCCACTTTCACAAAATGCAAACCGTTTTGGGTACAAAAATTCTCCTTCTTAACGCGACACACTTTTAATACATATCCGACTTATGATTTTTTTCAAACTTGTTTAAACTCGCTTTACCTATATATACACCTATACGTTTTCAATTATGCTTGGTACCTCAAATCTATTAGCCAAACAAATTCTTTTACAAACCCACTTTATCATTTTTCAAAATTTCATACCTTTTACGTTTCGAGACTTTCGAGTCTCGATTTTAAATAATCACCTTTTGCCAAAACTCTTTCAAGTCTTCCTCTTGAAAAAATTTCAGGACGAAATTTCCTAAAAGAGGGGAGACTGTAACGCCCTGCGTTTTTATACTTTCCATATTTGGAAACCCTTGCTTATAATTCTATTTTCGGAAACTCTGTGTTCTTATAATCGCTCTTTCGTTATAATCGACGTAAAATCCGAGACTTGAATCATAATGAAATTAGTATACATGTTACATTTATGTTATATACCTTTCATACGTGTTTTTGCGTTTAAAAACATCATTCATATGACATTTATTTCATATTTTGTGCTAAAAACGTCAAACTTGCAAACTATCGATCTATATGCCAAACTTATACAAATCCGACGCTTAATCATGACACATATGCGTATTTATACTCGTTTTATATTTGTTTTGTGATAT
Source organism: Helianthus tuberosus (assembly GCA_030545235.1). Taxonomy (NCBI): domain Eukaryota; kingdom Viridiplantae; phylum Streptophyta; class Magnoliopsida; order Asterales; family Asteraceae; genus Helianthus; species Helianthus tuberosus. The sequence continues at coordinate 98,394 of JARYGA010026870.1, read as the reverse complement.
AATTACATTCCATACTTTTAAATATGACTCTTATACTTAAAATGCATTGCAAACAACTTAAAACATCACTATACATAAGTTTAGGGGGAAAAACTGACTAAAACGTAAACATTTGGCCAGCCACAGGGCCGCTACGCCCCGCGGCACCCTCCTCCTAAACCGTTGCGGGCCGCCACAGGGTCGATCCGCAGATCAGCCTCTAATCAGCTCGCGATTGGTCGTTTTGTGTGTGTTTTATTGAGTTGTTAAGTGTGTTTTTCACATTCAATGGCCAACGACCAACCACCCAACACTCCCCTATAAATCCCAAGCCTTTCCCACACATTTTCCACTTTACAAACACCACATTTTCACTCTCAAAACACCCTAAACTCAGCTGCAAATTCGAAATTCGTCCAGATTCATACCATGTTCTTCAAACTAGCATAACTTCTTCATTTCTTGTCCGTTTTTGTCGATTCTTCTTCCTACTTGCTTGGATTGACCTAAGGAACAATCCCACAGGTTTTCCAGGGAAAACCAAGGTCTGGAATGTCCCCAAATAGGCTCCAAAGTGGACTGAAGTTTCTGTTTTTACTTAAACTTTGTAAATCTTTGTGTAACTTGAGTTTATCTCATCTCAAACCCACGTCCTTATGCGCATAACCACATGTATGGTTAGTTGGGCTTAAAAACGAGACTGAGACATGCGAAATCAGAGGTGTAAACTTCACATATTTTCTGTTTTATTCAAAGGTTTAACCCACAAGTGATGAACAAGCTTAAAGCTTGAAGTTGTGTGATTATTTGGATAGCTTGGGCTATCCTACCTTCAATTCACACATCACTTGATGTTTTCCTAGTTCGATAGTATGTATTTCTATTCCTTATTGTATGTATTCATGACCATCCTTATTGTCTATGACAACTCGTGCATTGGGGAAACACAAGAGGTACCTAAATGGAAGATTTAACTTCCTACCTCCTACATGATTTCTATGACACAAAGAGGTACCTAAATGGGGGATTCATCCTCCTACCTCATGCTTGAACTATTGGACTTATTGATATATTACGTAACCTAAATAATATCTTTATATACTATTCAACATTCGAACCTTTGATGATGAATTTGTGTTCATTCGTCAAAGTATTAGACTTACACCATCTATGACCATACACTTGTTATGACTCTAATGGACCTTTGATCCATGAAATCCTACAAACTCTTTTGAGTTTTAATAGTGTCAAGAACATGTGCTATGTGTACAAGATGATTACTTTTCGTATACATACTTTTCATGCACTTCAAACTTAACATCCTTAGACCAAATGTATCCGTCTCTTAAAATCCTGTAACACCTCGCAAAATCATGTCCAATATAATAAAGACATGTGTCATGGACTTAAACGTGTAATGAATTGATCTTGAGGGACTAAAGTTGTCAAACAATGTAAATATGTAAGTAAAAGGATCAAACGTGTCAACATGCCAAACTCATGCCTCTGAATGACCTTATAAGATGTTCGTATTCTTTGATGAATAAAATTATCGGACATTGAAAGTCGTTTGTGCTTAAATTGAGAATTTTACGAAGCATAGGGGTTAAAAGTGTCAACATGTTAAATGTTACCACTGAGTGACCTTTTAACGATCCCAAAAACATTGTAATAATTGTATATTTTGCTTCCAATAATATTGGATATTAATCTCTGTGAAATTTCGATGAAAACAAGACGTTTCAGGTGATCTTACATCTAACCGGGAGCTTAACAGAGTTAAATAATGACCCAAGGCCCTTAAAAGTTAATTATGGGGGTCCTAAGTGCAATAAATGGAAGTTAAATAAACTTAAAATGGACCAGGGACTGAAAATGCAAAGTTGCAAAACTTTTTACCGGATCAGGAGGTTCTCGCGGCCCGCGTAGACCCATTAAGAATGTTACGCGACCCGCGAGAGGAGCACAAGCGACCAAAAAAAATCACAGCTGCATGTTGCAGCCTGTTACACCGCCTTTGCATGCAATTTTTCGATACCAGGGTCTGAGCCAACAGTTTTTCATGCACTAGGGACACATGGGATCATCTGGTTCTATAGATTTACAGATGGAATGATCTTGGAGCTCTAAAAATCCTATATAAGGCCCTTTGTTTGCACTTGTTCACTTGCACATTTGAAAAATCACTTCACAACTCATTCTATGGAGTCACTTGGAGCTCTAGGAAGTTTTCCTCAGTTCCTAATTCATGCTAAGTACTCTTGTAAGCATTCTTAGCCTCCTAAGTTCAAGTTTTATTAGTTTAATGACCAAAAGTCAAAGTCATCGTAATTAAGATTTGACTTAGTGATTAATCACTAATGGTCCAGCCATTATTCAAATTGAAAGTGGCTATGAGTTGGTAATTATGTAGGTAATAAACCCTTAAAAGGGCACTTACTGATTATCACTTTAACTTGGTCAAATGTCGGGTCAAACTTATTAATAAAAAGTCAACAGAAACAATTTTTACAAATTAATCCATAACTGATAATGCAGAGGTTATGGAACATGTTTTAACACTAAAATAACTTGGTAAATAATATAAGAACATGTTCAACCCGACAATTCTGAGTTTAGGCTCGATTCGCAACCGAAAGTATCAAAAGTAGACTTTTGCTTTGACTTTCAGTTCTGATCCGATTTAGCTTGTTTTAGATATGCCTTAGGGTTCCTTTAGGACCATATTACATGTTAGTATAACCCTCTGAGATTATACTACATGGTTCCTTAGAAATCCGACTCATTTGCATGTTTCCGTTAAATGCTTAAATGTTGACCATTATGCCCTTTTTATGATAAAACAAGATTTTTGAAAATGTGAGAAGACAAAAGCCTTTATTACTGATTTATAAACATGTCCTAAAAGTTTGACATCAGTTCATGGTCTAAAATAGAAGTTATGCGCGATATCGTAAATAAAAGCCTTTTTGTTAATTAAATGGTATTTTTGACATAAATCCTATTTAAACCCAAATTTTGACACCAAACCTTTTACCCACTGATGTAATATAATATTTAGGGATTTTTGGAGATTTTTTTTTTTTTTTTAACTGATCATAACATAGAGTTCTTGCATAGGCTCGATAATTGACGATAATGCCCTTTTTACTAATAAAATGAGTTTTACACATCCTTTACACATCAAACCCTTTTCTACTGATTTTATATGTTAAATAAATTATTTTAAACAATAAAGGCTGATCAAAATCTCAGATTTCCTTAATCAACCCAAATATCGTCAAATACCGACTTTTATGCGATTTAGGCTCATAGTATGGTTTAAAACCATATTTGGCACCTAAGACTCATTGCCTACTGATGTTATAAATAAATTTTTATACATTAATAGTAAGTATAAGTTTTAAACTCAGATTTCCAAATTTGACCCTTATAGCATATGTGAAATGACCAAAATGCCCCTACGGTGCATAGTTTAGCCATATGAGATAAAATTCACATATGTATGATATCTTACTGATGTAACTTATTAAAATAAATATTTTTACTGATAGTTTTAGACCAGAACCTCAGATTACCATTTAACCTCTTTTATAAACCTTAAAATGACCAAAATACCCCTATGGGGCATAAATTGGTTTTAAATCCATTTTGGGCATAATGGAAGGTATCCTACTGATATCATAAACATATTTTAAGCATATTAACTTGTGGAACCTGTACATGACTCATTTATTTACCCGTTATGCATATTCGCGTTCGGTACGGTTTATGTAACTAGTTTGCATAAACTAACCGAAACTGGTCAAACCTTATCATTTTTACTTCAAAATCCATAATGTGTTTAGTTTACCCATATTATACAAGTCTTCGTACTTGTCGGGTCTAAATCACATTCTAATCCGGTATTCGCTTAATCTTGCGTCTTGAGCCGTAAACCTTTCATTAAAACTAACCGATCTAAAGTTAAGACTTAAATAAGACCCGTTAGGAATCTAATAGGTTATTAAAACCTTCGTTCCAGAATAGGAGCCTAGTAAAAGCTACCTGTGTTTGCTAATTGATATACGGCTGAGAATAATATTATATTTTTGCTCAGGTAAATACTTTTAACTTATTTTCCGTTATACGGGCTTGGGATACGGTATTATAATAATACCGATTGGTCGGGTATGAAATCGTACAATCGGAATGTGATTAAAAAGATGTATAACCCGTTTTAATCTCTCTTGTTTGATGCAATGCCTTTGGGGGGGGGGGGGGGTTTAATGACCATGTCCTGGATATCCTCGGCTCATTCATTAGAAATGGCCACGACTTAAGCACGGGGTGTAGGCATACACCTGACAGTTGCGTATGTAAAAAGGTACCCCACTCGTAAGGAAACTTCTTGTGGGTATTATACCAAGTGGTGTGTCTATTAATCTTATCCGGCTCTTCTAACCGGGTCCTAAATGGACGACAAACATGTAAAACTGTATACAAGATTATTTTTAAATAATTGTCCCAAGTTATAAAAGAATTTTGTGCCTTGTGCATTTAAATCAATTTTCTTAAACATTTTTTAAAAGAGTCAGTTAATTGTATTTACCAGTGTAAACTGACGTATTTTTCAAAAGGTTAAGTGCAGGTACTATGCGTAATGGGCTGGCTACTCCTAGTATCAAATAAAGAGTCTTGCAAGCTTTTGATGCTTAAATCTGTTGAACAATGTTTCTTTTAAATTTAGATCCGCCTGTGGATCCATTTACAACCCGTTGTATAATATTTTATTGTACTTTCAACTCGGTTTGTAATATTATTACTTTAGACTTCCGCTGTGCATTAAACTGTGATTATTTGACCATGATGAGATCAACTACGTCACGATACTCCCCACCGGTAATACGTGGAAATATCGGGGTGTGACAAATCCCAAATCGAACATACTCAACCTTCTAATCTCAACAACTCCGTCATATTGGATAATCGGAAAGCATATGCAACTTGGTGAGTACACTTGACCCATTTTCCTTTTTAATACACTTTGGGTGCAACATGTTTTACTTGTTAAAATACACGATTCACAAACATGCTTTATTCAATCAATCCTTATACATGCTTTGTTATGCTTAAGTTCATGCTAGAATTCATACTACTTCTTAAACCGCCTTAACAATTATAGCGTTATAGGAGTAGCACACCACCCGACGGGGTTTTGTTAAGTTATATTCTTTACGGTCTTGATATTGCTATATCGAGGGATGCTATTATTCATACTTTACGGTCTCGATGTTGCTACATCGAGGGATGCTATTATACTAGTGGATACTTGGGTTTGACTTTTTGTTATGCATGATAGTTTGACCTTGTATACCAAATTGCTATGTTGGATTGAAAAATACCTTTTTATACATATGACACGAGTCTAAAACTTGTGTACTCGCCAATACCTTTGTATTGAACTATGCTTTAAAACATGTTGCAGGTTTAGCGATGATGTTGGTGATACATGGAATCTAGTAGGATGCTTAGATACACACTTTAAAATTTGTACTCCTATTGTATTGTATTTCATTATTCATGTTGTTGTATTTGCTTCAAATCCTTGTAACTGATTCTTTAGAAATGGAATGAAATTTATTATTTAAATACTTGTCACGATTATTAGTGCTATGATGTCTCGAGCAATCTATTTCGTCTCACTCCGATGTTTCCGCCATCGGTTGGGGTGTGACACTAACATTAATGACTTTTTGACAATCTTCGTCAATGCTAACAGTGGCGCAGCTTAGAGTATGCCCGAGGGGTCCCCCCCCCCCCCCCCCCGGTTTCGAAAAAATTAGGGGGGGGGGGGGGGAATCTTCGCCATTGAATGCTAAGACCATGTTTTAATCAAGAAAATCCTTTTAATATAACATGTTTAGCCATTAATCCAGAAACCGTAACCATAAAAAAACGGATTTAATCAGGTTTAATAAAACTTAGTTTTTTTTCCGATTTCAATTCCAGATCATAATAAGAATTTAAGAACTGAGTAACATTGCTCTGATACCACATGTTAATCAGATCTTTTAATATCTAATGGAAAACACTTTAGGGATCCTAATATACCTGACAATACAGTAGTGGTTAGAGATGAAGAAAAAGCTATCTTGATCGGTTCCCGTTTAGGGTGAGCAGTTAGGATGGAGATGAATAATGATAGCAGTTAGATCACCAGTTGAATACGAATTCGGTTGAGGGGGGCAAAATTTAGAGTGTGTGTCTTTAGGGTTTCTCAATAACCTGTATTTATATGCTTCACCCAAGGAGAAACCATAATTAACTAGTACGGGCCTTTAAGTCCATCAAATAAAGTCCAGATAATTTTATAAGGATATTAAGATAAATTGATCTGATTATTAGATAAATGGTCAACAAGACACCATAAATTATTTATTAAATAATTTACGCTAACATGTTTGATGTAGAACCATATTTATGTAAATAATAATTAAACATATCTTTTAAAGAAGTGTTAATTTAATTAACGTGTGTACTATGTATTATATATTATTAATTAGAAAATAAATAACAAGATAAAGCTGGAGCAACTGGTAGCAACATTTGTTCAAAACTTTTCAGGGCTATCTTGGTCCCCACAACTTTAAGAATTTTAAGTTTTTATGTGGTAGTATATCCATAGACCATTTAAGTATCAATTTGGTATCAATGATGTCCTCTTGCACATAAAAAGAAAAAAGTTTTTGACAAAGTGTCCTAAAACTTACAGATTTTGTTAAGTCGTAATGAAATTATGCCTCGACATCTACTTAAAATATGTTTTAAGAGTCCTTTTGTTGATGAATATTTTGTGTAGATTGATACCATGGCCATTTTTCTCATTTTACAACTTTATAGGTGGAAAAACTATAAACTTAGACCATGCGTAATGGTAAGGTTTTTGGGCGTTTCACCCTTGAAAAACGCCCTTAAACGTCTAGTCGACCGCCCCCCGGGGTGTTTTGTTCGAATATTTGCTCCAAGGCGTCCTTTTTTCCACGCCGAAGAAGGGGATGAGGTGGCCAATCACAGTTAATCTCCTTTTTTTGGCCAATAAGATTTTTTGATGGTTTTTTTTATTTATTTAACTAGGTTAGAACCTCGTGTATTACACGGGTTGCATAAATGTAATTTTATGTAATAAATAATAAAAAAAGATATATCTTTAAAAAAACTCGTATATTACACGCATTGAATAAAATATAATGTCATATGTTGCACATACAGCCGTCAAGTTTATCTTTTAAAAATCAACTTTGATGTACTATTTACTTATTATAACATTTTACTTTGTTTTTTTATTTTGCATAAATGTAATTTTATATAATAAATAATAAAAAATATCTTTTAAAAAAACTCGTATATTGCACGTGTTGAATAAAATATAATATCATATGTTAAAAAAACAGTTTTCAAAGTTTATCTTTTAAAAATGAACTTTGATGTACTATTTACTTATTATAACATTTTACTTTGTTTTTTATTTTTTTTTATTTTGCATAAATGTAATTTTATATAATAAATAATAAATAATAAAAATATCTTTTAAAAAAACTCGTCAAGATTTATCTTTTAAAAACGAACTTTGAATCTACTCATAATAAAAACAAACGTTTATTCTTATCAAAATTTTTGTTTAAAATTATTTATAGGAAAAACAAATATTTGTTCTTATCTAATTTTTTTTGTTTAAAATTATTATTATTTAATATGATCATAATAAAAACAAACGTTTATCCTTATCTAAATTTTTGTTTAAAATTTTATAGAAAAACAAATATTTATTCTTATCTAATTTTTTGTTTAAAATTATTATTATTATTTAAATGAGAGATAAATAGGAAAATAAGATGAGAATGCACCAGAAAGTGACAAGTGTCCAAAAAAGAATTTCATTTATTAGTATAGAAAGATTTTTTGTTTAAAATTATTATTATTATTTAAATGAGAGATAAATAGGAAAATAAGATGAGAATGCACCAGAAAGTGACAAGTATCCAAAAAAGATTTTCATTTATTAGTATAGAAAGATTGTTTAGCACCCCTTTTAATATAATGCCCCACATCCCCATTACACCCATTTTAGTAAACGCCCCATAATATCTCATTGCTGACTGAGCTGCCACATAGCGCAAAACGCCCAAGGATAGGGGCATTACCACTACACATGGTCTAAGACCAAATTGATACATCTTAAGCCAAATTGATACTTAGGTGACCTCTAAATAGAGATGGGCATATCGGGTTTTTTTTGTGTACCCTGAACCGGTTCCTAATCGGACCCGGTTCTTGTTAGAGTGTAGGGGAACCGGTTCTTGTAGGAACCGGGTCCAGTTCCTAACCGGGTTTAGAGCTTTAATACTGGAACCGATAGTAACCGATCCCGGGTAGGGTTGGAACGGGTTCTCTGAAGAACCGGTTCCACCGGGTAAGTCCTTAAAATCGCTGAAATGTTAATGTGGAATCGGTTCTTCAAAAAAAAAAGTCCTTATATTGGATAGAATACTACAATTTAAAAAAAAAACATACAAACATATTAAAGAAAATACAACCATATTGTATTGTAGCCGGTTTATTTCTTTGACCGTTTACTTGTTGTGGATGCGTCCATTTGACTTGCGGCTCACTTTGGTGGTGCCACTTCGATTCCAACTGTAATAAGCATTAAATGGGCATTTTGCAACGGCTAGGAATCGATTCCAACGGTAATAAAATCAATAAAGGTAAGAATTTAATGCACCGGGTTTTTTTTGTTTACGGAGGAACCGGTTCCAGGTAGAAACCGGGTACGACCCTATTTTTTTATAAAATGTGGAACCGGGTAAGAACCTACGGATTTTTTTGAACCCGAAACCGGTTCTTTTATACAGCGGGTAGGAACTGAAACCGGTTCCTAATCGGTTCTATCAGGTCGGGTTTGGAACCGGGTATTATGCCCATCTCTACCTCTAAAGTTGTTCAAATATCTGGATGGCCTTAGTTGAAAATTTCTAATTCTTGGACTTCAAAGCCCAACGAAAGAAAAAGAAAATGAACAAACAAAAAAAAAAAAAGGCTCCGATATCCACTACATAACTGAAGTAGAGGTGCACAAACCGGTTAATTTTAATAACCGGATCGGTTAACCGGTTATACCGGTTAATTTGACTTTTTGACTTTAACCGGTTAATGCTTTAACCGGTTATTACTTTAACCGGTTATTTTTTTAACTGGTCCGGTTAATTACTTTAACCGGTTCGGTTATTTAACCGGTTATTTTCGGTTAAAAACCGGTTTTTTTTGCTTTTTTTTTTGAATTTTTCGGTTATTTTTCGGTTAACCAGTCTATCGGTTAAAAAACCGGTTTAAAAAAACCGGTTAATAACCGGTTATTATACTAAAAACTTGTAACCGGTTACTAACCTACGGTTAAATAACCGGCTGGACCGGTTATTCCTAAATCGGTTATTAACCGGTTACGGTTTCGGTTAATAACCGGTTACGGTTAATTAACCGGTTATTTTGTGCACCTCTAAACTGAAGCAAATGAAAAGAAATAAGCCACTAGATATAACTGAAGCAAATGAAAAGAAATAAGAAAATGAACAAAAAAAAAAAAAAAAAAATCTGTTATATTAGGTGTGTCACATGTTTTATTTTTTGGTTACACGGTTGTGTAGTTAACCTAACACAATTGTAAATAAACTTTTTTTTTCGTAATATATTCAAGTTTCCTACTACATCATACGAAAAATATACTATTAGTTTATACTGATAAACCAAAATCACAAAACATACCCAATGTTACAAAACTCTAGCGTACTAAATTGATTATCTTGAAAGATCGAAGCTTTCGAGTCTGCTTTGAAGTTATAGCCTATCGACCAACAAAATTTAAGCTTACCTACATTAGGAATTTCGTAATTGAAATTACTCCTCCTAATTCATGTGTTCATCAACTTCTAACTCTATATCATATACAAGGGAATGGAATTTCTAAAAATTTTACACATGAATAACCTCTTATTGAAGATTTTGTCTACTAAATTGCCAATGACTATTCCAAATACATCCCTTGCAACCAAATTCACAATTATTATTTTTTTTGTTGGTAAAGTGTATTATTTCAGTAATAATATGATGATTTGTCTCATTACATAAACAAACTCAATACGATTACAAACTAATGGCAGGTACGCGAGCAACAAGCTGCGCCGCTACCCCCTTCTGAATAGCAAACCCTACTCTGCTATTTGTTGTTGTGAGATTGTTTATTCTTCTTCTTCTTATCATTATTATTGCATTATTATCTCCAATTACAAAACCTATGGCCGGCAATAGTATTGTTATGGGATTGGTTGAGTTGGGCGATCACATGCCAACCACAATTGTTATGGGATTGGTTCACAAATCGAAGCACCAAATTACAAAATCCATTGCACCGTTCATCCTATCTATTTATACATTCAATCGGTTCGCATAATTGTAAAAATGAAATGATAAAAGTTTTAGTTTTAATTGGTTGACTCGATTTAATTTTTTTTTTTTTTTTTTTTTGTCTCAAGGAGCTGCCTAACACTCGCTCATTAGTCTTGAAAAATTACAGTTTTGCCCTGAGCCCAAAACTACGATCTTATGATCGTTTTATTTTTTTTCCTAGCAAAATTATAGTAGTGTTTTTTTTAATTTATTGAGAATTATTCGGCCATCACCCCGCAACGCGGGCAGGGCATCAACTAGTTTTATTTAAACTTCGTTGTTGTGAGATTGTTTATTCTTCTTCTTATCATTATTATTGTATTAGTCTATTTAAGGTGCTGTTTGTTTTTTCTGTGGGAAAAGGTCTGCAGTCTGCGGACCACATCTGCAGGAGAAGAGGTGGACCAAATGTCTGCAGTCTGCAAGGAGAAGAGGGTTTGTTTTTTTTTCTTCTACAAAACCACTTTCTCTCTACAAATGTCCGCCTCAACTCTCTCTCTCTACTCTCTCTCTACAATCTGCAGACCACCACCGCCCATAGCACCACCACCACCGCACCACCTCCGCCATCTCACCACCGCCATCATCTTCGTCGTTCAACCACCACCACCGCCTTCGTCGTTCAACCACCACCACCGCACCACCTCCGCCATCTCACCACCGCCATCATCTTCGTCGTTCAACCGCACCACCGCACCACCTCCGCCATCATCTCCGATCTGGGTTCGATTTGGGGTTTTTGGTTCGATTTGGGGGTTTCGGTTCAAGCACCACCACCGATCTCCGATCTGGTAGCACCACCACCACCGATCTCTCTCTCTACGATATCTCTCTCACCGATATTGATTTGGGGGTTTTGGTTCGATTTGGGGTTTTTGGGCAGGGATGTGGTGGTGGAGGTTTGGGCAGGGATGTGGTGGTGGTGGTGGTGGCAGGGATGTGGTGGTGGAGGTGGTGGAAGAAGAGGTCTGCCAAGAAGAGCTTCCAAGAAGACATACCTGAATGTCTGTGTGGTGAAGAGGTCTCACAGACCTTTTTTAATGAAAGGTCTGCGAGAAAACAAACAAGCTGCGGACTCCAAACCTCTGCGCGCGTCTGCGCGGCGCAGACATAAGTGGCCAGAAGTGCTTCTGGCCAAAAAACAAACACCACCTAAGTCTCCGACCAAACTCACTTTTTCTCTCTACTCTTATATATGTTGGTAGATCTTGCTTAATATTATAATAGAAAAATATGTTATTTCTTCATGGTTTTGCAATTTTGGTTCATATTAGAACTGTTATATATCTTAAAGGAGAAATTCGGTTGTTTTTACAACATCGACACTTCAACTTTTAAACTTTGTTATAGTTACTCATCTGCTTTGAATTTCCACAACCACATTCTCTTCATTCAAACTTTGCCATAACCACCCATCCGCTTTGTTTTTCCATCATCACCCCTTTAGCTTTTACACACTTACGCTACCATTCCTCCACTTTTACATTTCCATCATCATCCTCTCATCTTTTACGCATTTCCGCCACCACCCCTTTACTTTTATACTTTCCGTTTTTTACACTACTACTATTTTCCCTTGCATTTTAGACTTTGTGTGTTTACCCCTTGCTCTATTACTTTATTTTTACACCCGCTCAACTTTAAAAAGTTGCAATTGTAACCCCTAGACTATTACTTCTACTTCTGCAAATGCCAATGCATTGTGTTTTATGAGCTGTCTTAGGTATTGGAATTTACACTTCATGTTTACCTTTGTGTTTTACATTTTTTTACTGTAATTGTCTTTTACGAATTGTGTTTTACATTTTTTTATAATTGTCTTTTACACATAACGTTTTACGAATCGTGTGTTGTCTTACTGTATGTTTCCATCCGTCGTACGCTGTCGCAACGCACATCGGACAAAATACTAGTTCGGCCTTAAAGTATACTAGTTTTTTTCGCCGTCGCGCGTTGCGCGACTGCAACGATGGGTTTCTAAGTTGGTTCCATTCAGTATCAAAATGTGGTGTACAGTGCCTATAGAGTCGCTGCATCACAATCGAGAAGTCTAGTTAAACATTGAGATTGAAGACAGCATGTATCTTTTTAGATGTGGTAGAATCAAGCAAGGCTTTATTTATATAAAGTTGCAAAAAGAGACGCGTACAATAAGAAGAAAATTGTGAAATAGGCGATGTGCAAAACCTACAGAATTCTTCTAATGAAATTGTGATTAATCATATATTCAATTTTTTTGATCTTTAAAATAGCTTAAGTGAATCAGAAAGCAAAAGGACTATAAAAAAAATTCAAAACACATAGCCAAGAAGAACAATAACGTCATACCTGAAAATTTGGACTGATCTAGTCGTGCTCTGTATTTTGCCATTCTGCTCTGTTGTATGATGTTCCCCAAATCAATTCGATTAAAAGTATGAAGTTCAACCAAAAGTTAATCAAAACCTTATAAATTATCATCTTTAAATATTTAAATATAAAGAACTCATTGCCTTGTTGTTGAAATTCCAACGACCTCTACGAGGAACCAAGTCTCCTTCACTTCCAAACTTTAACTGAAATGAACACAATGAGTACTATGAGAAATTATTTATGCCAAAAATGAGAAATTTGTGAATTAATATTACACCTTTGGTGGATCCAAAACCCGGCCCTCAACTTGGGTGAATGTAGTGTTGATTGTAATGCCAGTTGAGTTAATAACAGGATCTGCACCGTAGTTACATTGCTTTAACGCCTGCATAGTTAAATGAAAAGGCGTTAATTACCGTTTAATGTTCTTGATTTGCAGTATCATTTCGTTATGTTATAAAAGAAGTTAAAAAGCTTACACCGGTCAAAGCATTCATCTGCTCTTGTGGCTTTGTAAATGGGTCGCTTCGGTTTCCCAACGTCTAGACACGGGTAAGCACAAGATTGGTTAACTTCTATACGATGATGTTTGGCACAGTAGTTGTAGACTGTTATCTCTACCGTATCGCTTGGACTGTCACCGTTATTTTGTTTCAATAAAAATCTACAAAGCAATTTATATTCAAAACAAGATTCTTAATTCTTAATATAAGAACATTAAAAAAAGTTAACAGATACGAGTCATATGACATACGTCTGTTCTCCACATGTTTTTACGTTCAATCGGATAATTTTATGTTCTCGGTTAGAGGGGAAGTACCTGGCACGAAAACTGGAGTGAAAACCCCTGTAGCCCAAAACCCCGCCACCAATACCTATGTAGTTTTTCGGATCGTCGTGAAAGAAACATTGTCGAACAATAAGACAGTCTCTGCACATGATACCAAATAAACATGGTTGCAGTTAATGAAACGAAACATCATATGATGAAAGTCGATTTAAGCACATATACTTACTGTTTTGCTATAGAAAATTGGGGGAAATGGTATATTATTCTAGATTATATATTGTGATTACCTCTGGTTGAGGTTCTACACAATCGAAAAAATCAGCATCTGACAGAATCTCCTCTGTGTTTTTTGGTCTCAGTCTAATAGCAACTCTAACTCTTCCAGATTCTGTGGCAAAGACAAAGTTATGACCCTTAAAATATTATCTATAAATAAAAAATTACATGCTTAGCTCATTTGGTCAACCACTGTAGCCCACTAACATCATATGTATACCGGCTTATCAAAAATGTCTTAAGAGATTGGTAACTTCTATAATGAAGTTTTCTATTCCTCTTAGACTACTCTATGTGCTCAATAAGAGGAGATTAGTTTTAAATTATAAGTCAAACCTGGTATAGTGAACATCAGTTTTCTTTTACATTTAACATCAAACAGGCGAATGAGGCATAGTTCTAATTTATGAGGCATATACACTTAAATGGGTAATGATTGTATATAACCTCACTATTTGCAACATCTGTTAGAGAATTAATCTTAAGACTATACTCATGAAATTACAAAGATACCCTTGTACTATTCACAGGCTTTGTGAATTAATAGATAGGCTGGTATTACAATTTCCATCACAAATCACAACCTATACACAAAATTTCATATCAACATCACCAAATTACCTAAAAATTGGAGCAATAATGAGTAAACTTGCAACGTATTTTGCGTGAAAACTTAACAGAACGAACAGAAATCATAATTAGGGCTGGAAGAACTTACTTATGGATGAATAGGCTGAGGTCAAATGATTTGCTCGTGAGACACAATCAAATACTCAATGAAACAGGTAGGCGAAATAAGGTCAAAACCGTTACCTGCAACAACCGCTTCTACCGTGTGTTCGGTTGTTCACCACCACCGCCGTCGCCTTGTTGTCGGCCGCCATCGTATTGAACCACCGTCAGGACCATCCCCATCCGCCGGTTCGTAGAGCTCGACACCACCATCGAGAACAGAAGCCGCCGGTGCAGCGGTGGTACCAACACCTACAGCGCCACCGTGAACGTCGATTTATCCGATGTCTCCCCCTGACTCTCTAGCAGACCCCCTCTCTCTGTCTCTCTTTCTCTTCCGGTTCCCTCTTCAATCTCTGGGTTTTGACGAAATTGTTGTGGAGGAAAGGGATAAAGGAGTGTGGGGACGTGTCCGGTAGCCGGATCTGGTGGTGACGGAGATGGATGGTGGAACGGTGCTGGTGACTTGCTGTGAGGGTTAGAGTAGACAGGATGAGGTGACGATGGGTGTTTTAGGGTTATGATGCAACTATATAACAAAACCAAAAAATGATAAAAAGAAGTGAAAGCAGATTCGAACCTGGGCATTCAAGACAATCAAGTGACGCGTGAACCATCAGACCAACACAATTTACTCTAAACGTGGACATATTAAATAACTTATAAACACAAACAAAAAAAGAGGTATAAGGAAAAGAAGTCAACAAAATACTATTCCTAACGTTTGTTTTTTAATATATATATATATATATATATATATATATATATATATATATATATATATATAATATATATAATATAATGGTAAGGACTATGACGAAACTCTTCTAGAAGCATTGACGTTGGCTTCTAGTCTTGTACGAATAATATAGTTATTTTCAAAAAAAGAATAATATAGTTAGCATTTATTAGAAATTTGAATTCAAGAAATTTTCTAAAAGTTATTAATATTTAACAAAACTGTTTTTTCATTTGAGTTTTGTTTTAAAGGTTATAGCTTTTAATATGCATAAAATTGAGCACAAACGATTCTTATAGATTTTATTTTTACTTTACCGGTCTTTTAAAAAAATGAGTTTAATAATATTTAACAATTCAATCGCAATTATACGGGTATATGAGTTCGGATCAAGACATCTATAGCGTGGTTAAAAACATTTCTAAACTGATTGCATGGGCGAAGCTTAAGTAGGGCGGGAGGGGGCAACCGACCTCCCGAACTTTTCCCTTAGTAGTGGAGAGTATGTAGTTTTCGTATAGAAATTTTTGGGTATATACGTTTTCGACCTCCCGGTTTTATAGAAATTTTTAGGTCCGGTGACTTCCGCCCCCCCCCCCTCCCCTCCGTCGGAAATCTCAAGCTTCACCACTGATTGATTGAACTTGTATAACTATCTTGTTTTAATAAACGTGTTAAAATATTAACAGGTTACATATCAATATGACATAGTATTAGAAATTAGACCGTGGGGTATGGTGGGGTGAGGGTTTGGGGCATGGGTTGACACGTGGACTTCGAGGGGAACCGCTGGTCAGTTGCATGTTGGGTCGGTATGGCGGGGCGTGGCTAGCCCGCGTGGGTTGGCCACGTGTTATAATTTTTTTTTTCAATTATTATAAAATTACACACAAAATTAAAAAAAAAAAAAGCCTAAAATTATTATTAAAATTTCCTAAAAATTACAAAATCCCACAAAAAAAAAAGGATTACAAATCTAAAAAAAACATAATTAGACATATAAAAAAACCCCTAATTAAGCGTTAGGTGGATTTCGAACAGGGCGAGCTTGTCAAACGGCTTCCGCTTCTTGCCCCGGAACTTGATGTTGGCCACCGCCACCCGGTCTTCGTGACTTACATCACCGCTCGGGACGCTGTCGTAGTAGGCTTTAAAACGGTTGAGCTTTGGTCGTAGTTCGCGCCACTTGTGTTTGCACGCGTTTAGATTTTGCCGGTCGTTCCCCACGTTGTGCCGGTAGCTAGCGAAAGCTTCCGGCCAGTAACGGGTCTCACCGGGTTGGCGGCCCTTCATCGCGTCCACGACGCTCGTTACAAGTGCTATCTCTTCCTCGTGCGTCCATGTGGCCATTTTCAAGTGTGGGTAGCGGGTTCGGGTAGGTGGAGTGAAGGGTTGGGGTAGCGATGTGGACAGGCAGTGGGGGGTTTTATAGTAGTTGGGGTATGGGTTTGGCTTGGCCAAACGGTTGTTTTTTAAATTTAAATCCTAGCCACCTATAGCCTAACCAACCCAGCCAACGCCCGGGCTGAAACCCCCGCCCAAGGGGCCACGCCGAAACCCAAGCCCACCCGAGATGGTGACTTGGGCGTTTGTACCCAACCCACGCCCCAACCCCCGCCCCATACCCGATAGTCTTACACGAATATATTTTACAACCCCAAAAGTTTGACATTAAGTTTTTAGTCTCTCTTCTCGACTCCTAATGTGATAGAATAATTCTCTTATTTATGTACTTTTTTTCCTTGAATATATGGATTGTTCTCTAATGATTTTATGGATTGTAATTTATGATACCTTTTATTTCATCATTCTAATTGTTTTGATCATTTTGTGTCACTTTAATCATGTTACAAGTACCATGTCGTGTCAATAATTATCTATTGTTAATATATTAAAATAGTAAAAGTTGTTATGTACCACTATTAAACAGATTAATATCTTGTTATGTATTTTAAGGTACAAACTAAATTAAAATGTTACAAGGTTTAAAATTAACAACTGCAATTTTACAATGTTTAAATTAGTGCAGGTGTTTAATTAGAACGGAAAAGAAAAACACAAGTTAATTTTGTTTTATTTATTTATTTATTTTTCAGTCAAAGGAGAGAGAAAAGACAAAAGTATTGATGTTAGTTGAAATGCCAATCCTGCCCTCAAAAATGATATTTGGTAGAGTTAGGGTGGACGGGATGTATTCGAGCACCCTTGTCCGGATAGTGGTACCCGGACATTAACATCGGTGTCACTCCCACAGGTAGGGAAATCGGGTAGTGGATGTGGTGAATGTTTACCGAATAAAGGAGTGTGATTTTGTGACTTTACAATTTAAAAAAAAAAAGAAACATTTTCTTTTAAATTTGACCCATTTTATATACAAAACGTTTTAACAATTTTACTTCACCCAAATACAAACAATATTCTACACACAAAAACAATATTTCTCTATATTCACAAAATCAAAGGTTAGTGGAAGCAGGAAATCCTCTAAGGGTATGTTTGGCAATGAAGCTTTTAGGAGCTTTTAGAAGCTTCTAGTTTTAAGCTTTTAAGAAAAAGCTTCTACTCAATAAAAAACCTTGTTTGGTTGAAGTAGCTTGAAATTTTTAGGTTAGGAGCTTGAAGCTTTTGGTTGAACGCTCCTACTAGTAGCGTTTAGAAGGAGCTACAAGTTTTTAGGGAAAAATGACTATTTCAACCTCTAAAGATAATGATGTTTTTAGTTATGTCAATTTTGGTCATTTTATACATTTTATTAAACGCTCCAGCTACTTTGCCAAACACCTAAATATATTTAAAAAGCTACAACTATAGCTACCAGCTTACAGCCACCAGCTACTTTTGCCAAACATACCCTAAATCTTAAGAAGCCGGTTCTAGTTTGAAAGGAGGTGGCTCAAGACTTCAAGCTCAAGTCATCAAGGGTATAAACCACAACTAATCTTAACACAACCACAAGCTTATCCATACCAACCATATGTATTTTAGATTTGTCGGCCTTGTGATTTTTGTAATTGTTTTTTTTTTTTTTTTAAGATTTTCGTATTTATTTTTTTATTTGACTTTTCATATTTTGATTATTTATTTATTTATTTATTTTGAATTGTGCAATGTTTAAATTTTAATGAAAGTTTTGTTTTATTTGTGTATTTAAATGTATAATTTATTTTAATTATAAAAAAAAGAAAATAGTTCTTGGGTAATTGAAAGATGTGACGCCAGTTATTAAGGTGTTTCAGGGTATAAATGAGGTGACGGTGCATGATTGATTAGTGGAATCATAACTCATAAAAAATTAATATTTGTTTTTGAAGTTAGTTTTCTTACAACAATATATTCATTAATCATTAGCGTAAAATTTATTTATATTCAAAAATCAAAACTGTTGAATATCTCCAGAAGAAAATGGGAAAATGGTAAACTTTATTTATATTCAAAAATCAAAATTGTTGAATATCTCCAGAAGAAAAGGGTACGATGTTAAGAAGTGTCTACGTTTAGTCAAAATCTGTTATTCCCAGTTCACATTCCACTCACGTTGTCAAGGAAAAAATGTCTTCTTCAATCAACTACTATGGCTTGTCGGATTGTTAATTTAGTTTTCATATCTTTATGATTTATAAAATTGGTTTTAAACAAGTGTTTTAATAACTTTATTTTAATGAATGCCTGAGTGGTAAATACGAGGCATGAATTCCGTCACTATCAGTTCGATTCGTTATGGTATCGACACTTGGTATAGCAATCAGAACAGAAAACAAAAAAAAAAAAAAAAAACCTGATATACCCAAAAGGGATATCTTCACATATTTCACATTGATAAAAAAAAAAAAAAATACCAGTACCGACTCTATTACCGATGTCGGTATCCCTTCGGTTCGTTACAATACAAGTAAGGTATCAATACTTATTGTACCTTACAGTACGAAATAAATACTTTATTTTGAATACCAATTTGTTTAAAAAAAAATTATATCAGGAGCACGAGAAAAAAACTAAACACATGTGTATTTAGTTTTTTAATAAAAGTTAACGAACACAAATTAGTTATTAAAGAAAAATAAAAATAAATTGTTTAGAGACATATATCATTTATAGTATACATTTGAAATCAAATCTTAAAAAACACTAAAATTACTATTTATCGAATTCAATTTGTAATTAATTTGGTTTCCAAATCACATGTTGTTTAGAGACGTATATTATTTATAGTATACATGTGAAATCAAATCTTAAAAAACACTAAAATTACTATTTATCGAATTCAATTTGTAATTGCATAATATAATTTGGTTTCCAAATTACATTTTTCTATTTCATGTTATTATTTACTAGTGTTAACATCTGTGAACTTCACAAGACAGAATAAATAATACATTGTGAAATAAAAAATACGTCAAATGTGTTAATATCCGATATATATTTTAATATTGAGCTCTTAGACTCTCCTCTTATCTTCTAAGCTAACTTATACAATTGTTCTCTTACGTATTTATTATTTTAAAAGATTATATGAAATGTTTTTACGGATTTCATGCATGTAATTTGTGATAATTTATTATTCCAAGCATGCATGATGATCGTCTTAATTATGTTATGTTATTCATCATGTTGTAAGTGTCTATCTCGTGTCAAAAATCATATTACCATCATGCATGTCGCTTCACCATTCATATTATTAAATTGTAATTTAGATATAACCGCTTTAATGGGTTGTGTTATTGTTATTCCGACTATTAAGTATATCTGTGTAAATGTTTTAGTAAGTGACACACTCAGCTAACATATTGTTTTAGGACTCAAATTACCTGTTTAAGACAAGAGAATTCATTTTGATAGATCTATACTGTGGTGTTGTCATAATTGTTTTATTTTTATTCGATCAATTTTCAACGTTATTAGAGTCTATAATAAAACAATATATAAAAGGTGCTATACGATTGATGTTTAAAAAAAATAGGATTTTGTAAACATTATATTAATGTTCAGCGTGTGGTTCACATCAACTTTTCGACCCCTCAGGGGCAAGGCTTTGTTTTTAGTAGATTAGGGTTTTCTATTCAGAAGGGGATGACGGCGCAGTTTGTTACTCGTCTACCGGCTATCTTTATGTAATTTGCCCTGTTGTGGAATGAAAGTAACTTCTAAAAAAAATTAATGGTAAAATTATGCTGATATTTTTATGATACATGAAAGATTAAGAAACAAAACAAATTACAAATAAGGATGAGAAATCAAACATTTTTATTTTAAAATGATGAGGATAAATATAATAATTTTAATACTTTCATTTCTTTCATATATATTTCATGTTAGTAATAAATTTAGTTACTTCCCCTCTAGTAATATGACCATTCATTACTTAAGGATGTACCATATTGCCCCCTTCTTTTTATAATTTTTTGTTTAAACATTTTCTCGCTAATAAATGTATTGTATAAAAGTTTATAAATTTAGGGGCTATTTGACAACTTCTAAATGGTTAATTGTTGAACTAGTAAGAGGTCTGAACCATTAAGTGTTAAACTAATAAGAGGTCTGAACCGTTAAGAGTTAGTATAATGTTTAACCATTCAGAGACAAATATCTGACCAATTCAGATTAGAGGTCTTAACCAGACTAAGTATAATGGTTAACCACTCAGAGACAAATGTTTGAACCATTCAGACATCTGTTCACGAAACAATCAGTCTGAACAATTAAGTGCTGAATCAATAATAGATCTGAATCATTAAGATCCTCATTAATAGCAAAACAAGCAGCCCCTTATACATATATATACATATACATTAACTTTATTAAGTTCTTCCATAAAAAAGTCATAAGAACGTCCACTCTCTTGTCCATGGTCATCCCTAGACGACATTGAAGGTGCCCTTAAACAACATATAATTTCGATATTCATATACGGATTAGGATCAAATACAAAGGATCCTAATTGTAAGAAGTGTAAGAAGGATTTATAGAGTGACAAGTGTCCAATAACCTAAAAAAACCCACTACACCAAAAAACCCACTAAAAAAATAAAAAAAAAAATAAAAAACTTAAACATCAACCACCACCAACCCCCCCACCCCCCCCCCCTACCCCCCACATCACCCACCCAAAAAAAAAAAAAAAAAAAAAAAAAAAAAAAATTTTTTTTTTTTTTTTTTTTTTTTTTTTTTTTTTTTTTTTTTTTGCCGAGGGGGTGGGGGGTGGGGGTTTAGGTTTTTGGGTGGTGGTGGGGGTGGGGGTTTAGTTTTTTTTATATTTTTTTTTAGGTTTTTGGGGGGTGGGGGGATGGGGGGGGGGGGGGGGGGGGGTTAGGTTTTTTTAGGTTTTTGGGGGGTGGGGGGGGTTAGGTTTTTTTTAGGTTTTTGGGGGGTGGAGGTTGTGGGGGGGGGGGGGGGGGGGGTTAGGTTTTTTGAGGGTTTTTTTGGTGAGGTATAGTTTTTTTTTGTTTTTTTTGCGGGGGGGTGGGGGGGTGGGGGGGGGTGGGGGTTTAGGTTTTTGGGTGGGGGGTTTAGGTTTTTGGGTGGGGGGGGGGGGGGTGGGTGTTTAGGTTTTTGGTGGTGATGTAGTGGGTTTAGTTTTAGGTTATTGGACACTTGTCACTCTATAAATCCTTCTTACACTTCTTACAATAAGAAGCCTTTGTAGAATAACTTGACCCATTCATATACCATGGTTATAACTTATAAGATAACTTAAAAGTTACAAACTCATTAATTCTAGACAAATCATGTGTAAACATGTAGTACATTAGAGTATCATCACCTTCATGATTCAACGGCTTTTTTCAAAAGATAAGGGAACGGCGGTTGAGCGAATGATCCGTTGATAAACAACTTAGAGACCGCCCGGTTCAACCCTTCCGTCACATGTAACCCATCCCAACTCATATACCTCGAAGGATCTTTACACGACATCGCCCCCGGGGCACCACACGTGCTCCTTGGATCCGGAACAAAGTTGTAAGCACCCCCTCCACTCCCGCAGCACGTTTTAAACCGCTCAACGAACCCATATTTCGCAGCATTACCGAAAACCTCACGGTACGCATGCCAATCATCACCATACACGATCACCGCGGACGGGTGCATTTTGCGTAGTTCATGTAGCTTTGCTTGTAGTGCCATGTTATGGTCGTAGCTTTCTTTGTTCTTGAATGCAACACAACCTATCTGGTCGAGTTGGGTTGGGCGTGGCGCGATTATGAACGAGAATGGTAAACAGCCAGTCGCGGGCAAGCCTTGTACAACTACATGCTTTGCACCCATTTTCAAAAGCTCATTTATAACTTGTGTTTGGTACTTTATGGCTAGCTTTTGGACAGTCTTGCTAGTGATTTTTGATCCAGTAATGTAGTTATAATCATTGGCAGCCATCTGGCCGATCCAAACTAATGCACCGTTGAACACGGCCTTGCATTTAGCCGGGGTTGAAACCGCGTCTTTACATCCGGAACCATTGGTGTATTCTTTGAACCAAGTGAGTTGTGTTGTGAGTGATTGCGGGACGGTATTGGTTGTGAGGTTGTTTTTGGCGAAAAACGAATATGGAATGGCGGTGCAACCGGAGATGGCGAAGTTGACGCCGTGAGTGGTTTTGGCGTGCTTGTTAAGGAAGGGTGGAAAGTAGGGTAAGTTGAGTGATTCGGCTATGAAGTCTATGACTAGACGGCCGTCGGAGTATCGGTTAGTGGGACGGTGGAAGAACGTGCGGCCGTATGGAAGGCTGTCCACGTGGTGAAAGATGGACGGTCGGGTGGTGTCGTTGAGGTTGCCCGTGTCGGTATAAGAGTCTCCGAAGACGTAGACTTTGTCGAACGGGCGGGTTCGCGGGCTAGCATGAGAAAATGGTGAATGGAGAATGATGGGTATGAAAATTGTGAGAAGGGCAAAGTAAAGAAAAGAAGACATCTTTTAATTGTTTTGAGATGTTGTGCACCTTGGTTGTGGGGGTATTTATCAACAACTCAACATACTTACCCAACTTTTGGAACATGTGATATCTTGAAAATTCTAAAGTTGACCATAAAATGGAAGTTAAAACATGTTTGGTGGATACCGGCGACTACATAATAGGCGTCTGATAAAATTCTAAAGTTGACCATAATATGGAAGTTAAAACATGTTTGATGGATACAGGCGACTACATAATAGGCGTCGGATTAAAAATTTAAAATACCATACATTATTTGGGGAAAGATTCACTAAAAAGTGGATTTTGCCTGAGAAGGATTGTGATGATGACATGTGGCACTCCTAATAAGTAGGAATAAAGGGCATTTTGGTCCTTATAAATAGGAGTAAAAATGACATGTGACACCCCTTTTGTTTTTTAAAAATACAACAAAAAAATCTAGTACAAAAAAATTTAGCACAAAAAATCTAGTACAAAAAAAATATAGCACAAAAAAATGTAGTACAGAAAAATATAGCACAAAAAAATACAGTACAAAAAATATAGCTCAAAAAATCTAGTACAAAAAAAATTCAGCAAAAAATATAGTACAAAAAAATCCAGCACAAAAAATTGGGAAAAAAAAATTTAAGACAAAAAAATTTAGCACAAAAATATAGTACAAAAATCCAGCATAAAAAAATGTTATACACATAGAAATACAACACATTTTAGTGGGGTTTTTTAGTCTTCATATTTTATAGGGTTATTGGATTTTATCACCCGCAACTATCGGCCTTTGGCCGATGACACCCGCAACTAACACTTTGACACCCGGCACCCCCAACTTGTCTTTTTGTTTGCACTGGCACCACTCAGTTAAATATTCTCTAACTTGGTTAGTTATTTGTCCGACGTGGCACCATTTTGCTGATTGTACATGCTGATGTGGATGATGAGGTGTAATGTCTCACTTATATACCCTACCTTACATCATAATCTCAGTCATCACCTTCACTCATCACTGCGATCATCACATGAAGCCAAATGGAGCCCTAATCTGCCGATTGTAAGGTAACATTTCTTGAAATTACTCATTTATTTGAGATGTCTTCAACCATAGATGTTATGCTATGGATTGGCGGTCACATTGAGGTAGGATTTGGTCAAGCACAGTATGTAGGAGGTGATTCAAAGCTTGTTAAAGTAGATGTAGACCACATTTCTTACTTTGAACTTGTAGATTATGCCATGGAAACCGGTTTTTACAGTTTTAGAAAATTTCATATGTATGGGTTGGATGCTGATGATGGGGGACTTAATCACTTTGAGAGTGATAAAGATGTGTTGCACTTGGCCGGTAAGGTTATGAAATGGAAGGAACCATTTATGGAAGTCCTGATCCAACCAGGTCCTATATTGGCAGATGAAGCCCACTCCTGTTCCAGGCCCACTAAACCATCTCCCCGGCCCAATGAGCAAAAAGCCCAATCCACAAAGCCTCCTAGGTCAACTGATAGGGTTTCAGTGGATATAGACAATGAATATGGAAATGATAATGATGACAGTGAGTATAAACAATCAGCTGGATCAGGAGAGTCGGATGATTATACTGATATTGATGACCTAGTTCCAAGCAGTGATCATGATGAGGAGGAGGTTGTAGAAGAGGTAAATGGTTCTGAGTCTGATAGAGAGGACTTGGAATGGAGACAGTCACAAGATGCAGTTCGAAAGGCTACTCATGTTGATTGTCAAGCCAAAAAAAAGTTGTTTGACGAATGCTTAAAGGAGAAAGAAACAGAGGGAGAGTTGCATGAAACTAATGATGCAGTGGGTGCACATATAGAGGGGTACAGTAGCTACGAGGAATCAGATGGTGACATTCTTACACCCGGTGAAAGTGAGGACGATGATATCAGGGGTAAGAAGTATAAGGAAGCTGCTCCATCTGTAACTGAAGAAACTAACTGGAAGAAATTCATTTGGAAGGTAGGAACAAGGTTTGCATCAAGGGATGCCTTCAAAGAGGCAGTGAGAAGGTATTCAGTGACTAATGGTAGGAATTTGATCCTTGCTAAGAGTGAGAAAGGCAACTGTGGTCGTATAGTTGTCAAGTGTATAGAAGGGTGTCCATTTTTCTTATTGTGCTCACTGCATAAGGGTAAGGAGTCTTATATGGTTAAAAGAGTGAAGAATAAACATTCTTGCCAAAGGAACATGATAAAGAACAGACAATTAACAGCAGGGTTTATAGCTAATGAGTTCCTACCATTGTTTAGATCCAAGCCCAATTGGTCAGCTAAGGAGATTGTATTGGCTGTAAAACAGAAGTATAAGGTCATAATTACTAAGTGGTTAGCTTACAAGGCTAAATCTTGTGCTCATAAGAAGTTGCATGGATCAATGAGGGATCATTATAGTAAAATTGGTGCATACATGGATATTTTGAAGAAAACAAATCCAACATCAACGTTTGTTCTTGTAACTGCACCACCAGGTTTTATCAATCTAGATCCAACAGCCACATGTGAAACATTCTTTAGGTTATTTGTATGTTTTGATGGTGTCAAAAAAGGATTTTTAGCCGGATGCAGGAAGGTGTTATGTTTAGATGGTTGTTTTCTGAAGACATTCTTGGGGGGAATGTTATTAACTGCTGTTGGTAGGGATGCTAACGATCAGATGTATCCTTTGGCATGGGCAGTGGTTGAAGGGGAGACCAATGATAGTTGGGAATGGTTCATGGAAGAGCTCAGGAAGTGTTTGGGAATAAATGATGGTGGGGAAGCATGGACATTCATATCAGATCAGCAGAAGGTACCACTTTTCTATGATGATCACTAGAAATACCTTTGTTATATTCTGCAGAGTATTAACACTTATGATATTCATATGCAGGGTCTATTGAATGCTGTTGCACTAATATGGCCAAGGGCAGAGCATAGAAACTGTGCAAGGCACATCTATGCTAACTGGCACAAGACATTCAAGGATGAGGAGTTGAAGGAACTGTATTGGAAAGCTACAAGGGCTTATTGTGAACCTGAGTACATTCAAGCACTTGATGAGATGAGATCAATCAACCCTGATGCAGTAGAAGCATTATTGAAACAGGATAAAACTTGTTTCAATAGGTGCTACTTGAAAACTCACACTAAATGTGATGTAATAGTGAACAACATGGCAGAAACATTCAATGGTTACATCATCAATGCAAGGTCAAAGCATATTATTCACATGTTAGAGGATATCAGAATTCAGATCATGAGTAGGTTAGTGACAAAAAAAAAAACAGAAATGGCTGCCAAAGATGTTGTCATCTGCCCTAACATACAGGAAAAACTTGAGTTTTCCAAGAGTAAAGCTTTTAGGTGTGAAGTGTACCCCTCATCTCATCAAGTTTTCCAAGTAAGAGACTTTGATGATGTATCTGTTGACTTGGATAAGAGAACCTGCACATGTAGAAAGTGGGAACTTAGGGGATATCCATGTAAGCATGTGTGTGCTGTGGCTGGGTTTTTACATAAGAATGCAGAAGATTATGTGGACCAGTGTTACCACAAAGATACATACATGAAGATCTATGACTTCACAATCCCTCCATTGCCAAGTGAAAAATATTGGCCAAAGGTTGATTATCCACTGGATCCACCTCCAATAAAAGTTGCTCCTGGTAGGCCTAAGAAGAACAGAAAGAGAGACCCTCATGAGGACCCTAAAAAGCCAGGAAAACTAACTAAGCATGGGGTTATAATGACATGTGGTATTTGTGGAGCAAAAGGTCATAACAAGAGAAGATGTGCTGAAAAAGGGAACATCAATACAGGTGGTATTTAGTGTAGATATCTAATTATGCTAACTAATGTTGTAGATCTCTAATTATGCTAACTAATGTCATTTTATTGCTCATAGCTGAACTTGGATCAAAGAGAAAGAAGGGGAACATAAGGAAGAGAAAGTCAACACAGCAGTCAACACAACAGTCAACTCAACAGTCAACTCAACAGCAGTCAACTCAGCAGACAAGTCAACTCAACAGCCAACCCTCCAGTCAAAGAGGGGGCAAACTGTCAGCTAAAAGAGGAAGACCTAGAGGGAAGGGCAACAGAGAAGGATGTGCTTAGTTGATGAATGTTTAAGTTATGTTTGGACAATTTAGTGTTTTGTAATGCCTCTTTTGGACAAGAATCATGTAGGCTTAATGTTAAGTAATGAAACTATGTAATGTAATGACTTAATGTGGTATGTAATGTTTTGGTTAGTTAATATTAATGATGCAGGGGTAATTTGGTCATTTTACAGGTGTGGTATATATATGCAGTGGGTTATATGAGCTTTAAAGCATGCAGGGGTAATTTGGTCATTTTACAGGTGTGGTATATATATGCAGTGGGTTATATGAGCTTTAAAGCATGCAGGGGTAATTTGGTCATTTTACAGGTGTGGTATATATATGCAGTGGGTTATATAAGTTTCAAAGCTTGCAGGGGTAAATTGGTCATTTGACAGCTGTTGTGTGTATATAATAGTGGGTTATATAACCTTTAAATCTTGCAGGGGTATATTGGTTATTTGCCAGCTGTGGTATATATATGTCAACTGTGTGTATATGACAGTTGTTTAAGAAATGGGTCAAAACACCTGTGTGCTGCACAAGTATGCAAATGATCACAAGGTGTTGCACAAGTATGCATATGATCACAAGGTGTTGCACAAGTATGCATATGATCACAAGGTGCTGTGATGCCCACTATTGCTCATTGACTTATGTTTGGTCATTACCATATCATCCAAATGGGTCAAAACAGACTAGTATTGGTCATTGATTTATGTTTGGTCATTACCAAATCACTAATATGGGTCAAAACAGACCACTGTTGGCTGCACTTTGGTTTGGTCATTACCAAATCATGACAAATGGGTCAAAACATACCAGTATTGGTCATTTATCTATGTTTGGTCATTACCAAATCATCCAAATGGGTCAAAACAGACCACCGTTGGCTGCTGACTTATGTTTGGTCATTACCAAATAATCCAAAATGGATCAAAACAGACCATTGTTGGCTGCACTTTGGTTTGGTCATTAGCAAATCATCCAAATGGGTCAAAACAGACCAACTGATGCAAAAGTCAAGACTGTACAATGCAAAATCAACTATTAATTGGCCAATAAACATACTAAACAACTGTCAACTTGTTTTCATTAATAAGTTCAATATTGTACAACCTAATTAAATCACTTGTTCAAAATGTACATCCATATGGCAATGACAAAACACATAGTAAACACAAATGGTTGCTTCCACATGGACTTTTTGCCAAGAATTTGTCTTTTCAACAACGTGTTCTCTTCGAGTAGCAACTTGTTCTGCAATTCCAAGTTCTCATTTTTCAGTTCTTGATAACTGACTGGACTTGAACTACAATTTGAATGTGCTTCGAAAAATTTGTCGAAATCTTGTTTCCGCATAAAGAACTTGCAATCGGATAACTACAAAACAATATACCAACCTCAGTTTCAACAAGAATTTAAGTTCAATCCATAAGTAAACAACTTACAGGCCATTGAGGGAAACCATAAAATTGATCACCATGTCGAACACTTTTAGGACCAGCGATGCGAAGAACAGCAACAACTTCATGATGACAATACAAGTTTCCATCCAAATCAACCTTGAACAATTTAGGGGTTCGGTTCACACTCCATGATGAATTGGAAGATGAACTCATCTCGATTAGGGTTTCTGTGGGATGAATCGATGAATTGTGGGGGAATCAGAGCTTTTGCAGTGATTATGTGGGATGAATGGAGAATTAGGGTTCATTTGGGATGTCTGTGTTATAAAGGAGAAGGAGACATTACACCTCATCATCCACATCAACATGTACAATCAGCAAAATGGTGCCACGTCGGACAAATAACTAACCAAGTTAGAGAATATTTAACTGAGTGGTGCCAGTGCAAACAAAAAGACAAGTTGGGGGTGCCGGGTGCCGGGTGTCAAAGTGTTAGTTGCGGGTGTCATCGGCCAAAGGCCGATAGTTGCGGGTGATAAAATCCAATAACCCTATTTTATATAGCAATATGGTACTCAAATTAAAGATAAAAAGACGCTTGATTTTACAGTGAAATTTTTATGAAAAAATAATGTCGTATAAAAAAGTTATGAACGTTTAAAAAACGGGGGTGGAATATGCATGTGCCTTGCATGTGGAGAGAGAAAGTTAATAAATAGGATTTTCCCAAGATACCCTTGCACTCCTCCTTTCTCCTACACTTTCATCTTAACCATTGATTTGAAAAATGAATGGTTAAAATTCCTTCTCATCCTACTTAGGCAAAATAAACTTTTTATTTGATCTTACCCCTACATTATTTAATTATATCAAAGATTTTATTGTGTTATATATAAAGTTACTTAGTTTGACTGGTAACTTTTATTGGGATAATAAAACCGATTTTAAACCTGGACCATCTTCATTCAAACGTATAATTTTGTACGCGTAGCATGTAATGTATATCTTTAGAGTAAATAAGAATATAATTCATTCATAAATAAGTATTTAAATTGATATATCTAAAGTTGCTAGTATTGCCCTAATCAGTTGGTATTGAGCTCTTGGATTGCTACCACTCGGTTAGTTTCTGCTTCTCAGTTGCGACTTGCGATTGAGGAGTTACTATTGATGAGCCGAAAGAGAATGGGCTGAAAGAGAACAAAGTTGAACTTTCTTTTTTACATTTTTTTTTTTTTTGTAAATGGAAAGGTGATTCGTAATTGCAAAATACATCAACATTCGCAAATACACAAAAGCATTCTAACTGTTGACGGAGGAAGCCCTACGACCATACCGATGGTAAGATACCGAAGGAACGTGATCCAGTCGATGGAAACCGAAGGCCGAACCAACAAGATAACCCCGAAGAAGGGTGACCCGGAGCAAACCATAGAGCAGAAGATAATAAATCAACACAACAGGCAAGGAATCCTGAATCAAGGGTATGTAATCATTGCCCCGAAGACCTGACAATAAGAAGTACGAGGTTGTGACAACCTGACACTAGTGCAGGGTTGTTAAGCATTTAATGTTGTCAGGACTGCAAACTGACAAAAGGAGCAGTGGGTGTTGTCGGGAAGATACCCTACACACTTAACAAACGCTAGGCAATCTCCCACTATCAAAAGAAACCATATGCTCCCTACAAAGGAATCAACAAAGAAAATAGCACAGGTCCGGCCCGTTCGAAGTCCATTAAGTACCGAAGGCCGAAGATAAAGTCTCCGGGTTTTTACAAGACTGCATGCACCAAAAGTACACACACATCAATCATCAAAGATGTCTTTCCTTAATGATGCTCCTAGGTTTGAGAAGGTAAGCGTATGCATTAAATGCCTAACTAACCCAATCTTAGTATAAATAACGCATTTAACACATTGGTTAAGGCAAGTAAACAAACACACCCATAAATGGTTTAACATGTATTACATGATTTCCCTAATCTAACAATTGCATTGGGAAGCTTAACCATGTTATTCTCACATCCGTTGACTTTCCAGAAAGTCAACTGTCAAGCATACGAACTTCCAATTTAGAAACATATGTTCATCTTGGCACGCTATAACACTACCACTACACCATATGCATTTCATTCTCATGTTGTATGATACACATACATCCATATGATCACTTATTTACATACATTCGCATATATAATCAATTCCACATATACTAATCTTTCCATAATTCTACAATTGGCAACTTGATCCATGGTTAGCTAATACCACATAATTTCAATATTATCTCTTACTAGTAAGTCCACATAATGCACAAACAACATCCATTCACTTCTTAGCCTTAATTAAGCAAAAAAATGTATATACCAGACCATTCAAATATTGAGTACAAGCTACTAATGCATACTTCTACCAACCCATGAAATCAAACTAAATCCCATATAGATTTCATCAAGACACATTCCTGTTATTAGTTTACTAATAATTTTCATCCATTTTCACATTCTATTCATGTTACACTTTCATCATCTAGACAAACACATGGTATATACCACACCATTCAAGTATTAAGTACAAGTTACTAATGTATACTTCTACCAGCCCATGAAATCAAACTAAATCCCATATGGATTTCATTAAGACACAGTCCTGTTATTAGTTTACTAACAATTTTCATCCATTATCACATTCTATTCTTGTTTGTCCATGTAATTTCACACATTTTCATCATGTAGACATTTCATCAAACACTTAATGTGCATACTACCATCTAAGCATAATGTACAACCCATTCATGCTTAATTACCTAGCTCATGTTATCAAACCCGTTTTTCTTACTAATCAACAAGTACCATTCATAAATTAACATCTAGTTAGCACAAATTCAAGTTATTTAAGCTAATACACCAAATTAACTAAAAACAATCATGGGTTCATCCCCATGTTGAAAACCCATTTCACCCCTTTCAACAATCTTCATTCAAATTTATGAATTACTCCAACTACACCCACTTACTTGCTAATCTAGTGATTCCAAACACAAATACATCAATTCATGTTGCATCACTAAAATTCATAGAATATTTTCATTTTTCAACAATTCTTTAGTCAAATTATCATCAATAGAATTTTACAACATAACTTATGATTGTTACTACTAGATGAGTAAAATTATTCCAATATGCAAGTATTTGGCTTCAATTTCACCATTCAATTTTTGGATTCAGTGAGTGCTTCCCCTCTCCCTCTCATGTGTGTCGACACACACACGTACACATATAAAATGCAGAATTTTTATAAACTTTCCCATATGTCACCTTGGGTCCCTCTAATTTAGGGTTTTGGTTATTTACAACCAACACCTCCATTTTCATCCAGACTTAGCCCTCATATTTTAACTAAGTTAAATAACTTAGTTATCTCATTATTTACCATGGAGTTAATTGCCAAAATCGTCCCTGAGGTTTGGGCATGTTTGTCATTTTCGTCCAAAATGACACTTTTGTACCAAATTGCCCCCAACGTTTGTAACTGTTTGCCATTTTCATCCAAACCACTAACTTAGTTTATTATTTCTGTTAAGTTGAGGATATTTGGATGAAACTGACAAATATAAAACCACAGGGATGATTTTGGCAATTTACTCAAACACTTTTAAATTTCTTTTATTTAATTAATTTTGTTACATATATAATAAAAAAGAATATACATGCAATTTTTATATGAAAAAAATAATAGCTTTATCACATAATTTTTATAAATTTTCATCCAACCACTAACTAAGTTAATTTTTCTATGAAGGCGAAGGATGTTTATAAACTAAGAAAGAAATTAGTTTCTAATTTTTATATAGATCAGTTTTATATAAAGAAAATCTACTTAAACCTCTAAATTTTATAAAACTAAAATGCTGGTGACCTTATTGAAAAATGTCAAATAAAAAAAAATTTATCATATGTACCAAGTTTTTAATTTATCTCTAACTCTTTTAAATTCGCTCATAAGGAAAAACAGAAGCCAGCCCCCCCCCCCCCCCTATCAAACAACGTATCGTTACCAAACCTTAAAATTACCCACAAAATTGTAATTATAATGCTATGAACCAAAAGTTTCTTTACTTAAGTCACTCAGAATAAGTATTAGTTAGTTACCCTCATAATCTTAATTAAATAAATATTTTATTTCTACCAACATATTTCCTACGTGCTCAACACATTCAAAAAAATATGTAACTTCTTATAATTTTTTTCTATCTCTAAAACTGATAAATACTAAAAGTTGTAATCGATTGTTATGTGTTGCACACCAATAACGTTTTCTCTTTATAAAACTGATTTATGTAAAGAAGCTGTAAATTAGTTTTTGTCTTAATTTATAAAATTTAAAACATCCTTCACCTTAACAGAAAAATAAACTGAGTTAGTGATTTGGATGAAAATTTATAAAAAAAATTTGTGACAAAACTATTAATTTTTTTTGTCTAAAAACTCCATGTATATTCTTTTTTATTATATATGTAACAAAAATAATTATTTAAAAGAAATTAAAAAGTGTTTGAGTAAATTGCCAAAATCGTCCCTGTGGTTTTATATTTGCAAGTTTCATCCAAATATCCTCAACTTAACAGAAAAAATAAACTAAATTATTGGTTTGGATGAAAATGGCAAAAAGTTACAAACGTTGGGGGCAATTTGGTACAAAAGTGTCATTTTGGACGAAAATGGCAAACGTGCCCAAACCTCATGGACGATTTTGGCAATTAACTCTTTACCATGA
This sequence comes from Helianthus tuberosus, assembly GCA_030545235.1. NCBI lineage: Eukaryota > Viridiplantae > Streptophyta > Magnoliopsida > Asterales > Asteraceae > Helianthus > Helianthus tuberosus. The sequence goes on along the minus strand of JARYGA010026870.1, from coordinate 64,861 downwards.
GACAAGAAAACATACTAGTGAAACAAAGATTTGGGTTTTAGGGCGTTACAAAACTTGATTCATTCAACAAAAAGAAATACCAGCGATAAGTTGGAAACAAAACAAAAAGACAGAAAAGGCCATAAAGCAGAACACAATCTGCACATGCCCAACCTCAATAAAACATAAGAAAAATACCAGGCTTACAGACCCAGTCTGCCGAGCTGGCTTCACAATAATTTGACTGATTTTTCACCCATCCGAATGAGAGCTTTATGACATTCTCTGAGACCGACTCCACTGAGCGCTTGATCCCCCTAAAGAGCATGTCCCACTCCTTCCAAATGACCAAAGTATAGGTGTAAATTATTCCCAAAAGTTGTTAATCGATGAGTCCAACCACAAATACTCCTCGACTAGCTGCTTTAGCGACGACAAACCTATAAGATCCCAATTGCACTAGACCGAGATCATTCTCCACACAACCTTGGCCAGCAGACAGTCAAGAAAAAATATGCTCCATTGACTCCAAAACATCCGGGCACTCTTTCCAGCAGCCGAAAATGCTACACATCTCTCTCGCAATCAAATTCACACCACTAGAATCCGATTCTGTAACAACCTCCATATAAAGCAATTAACTTTAATGGGGACCCATGACACCTTTTTTCCAGACCCAAAAGCAAGCCTCGTCCAAGAATTTTTTAGCCGATTGAACAGTGAACCCACCTTTGGTCTCCTTAACCCATTTCTACCCATCCGACCCGTCATCAAAAGGAAGCATGGAAACAATCACTTGCAGATCCGAAATGTCCTTTATCTCTCCACTAGAAAGCCTTTTCCTTTTCCGTTTCCACTCCCACGAGGTTACTATATTTCTGTCCAACCGAACTCTTTCTTCAATGAAACAAGATTGTTTTGAATTTAACTCGGAGAGACCTGGAAACATATCTTTTAGCGAAAACCTCCCCAACCATGAACCATACCAGAACCTAGTTTTATTCCCGGACACCACTGATCTCCTCATAAATAGTTTGTTAGTATGGAGTTACTAATTACTATTGAAATAAGAAATGGAAAATTGATTTAAAATCTAAAAACAGAGACGATTACAGACTAATGGCATGTAGACGTGCAACAGGCTGCGCCGCTACCCCCTTCTGAATAGCAAACCCTACCCTGCTAAACACAAAATGTTGCCCCTTAACATGCGCGGTGTTACTGCTTACCACCTGTTGAACCCGCTTGAGGAACCGCGCCTCTTTAGGGGCGAGAGCATCAAAGGTATCGAAAGCGAACGGGACGAACGCGTGCTGATTCTCGATAAGTTTTTTCTTGCTTAGCTACTTTGCCCGCCTCCATCTTAGTTATCGCCTTACCCGCCACAAACCCGTGGTCCCTTAACCCAACAAGGGGGGACACGCCTTGGTTATTGAAATAATGAAATGTATTTTCGATTAAATCTTGTTCAGAAAGGGCGGCTATTTGTGTGAATTCCTAGTAGAAAAATCAAGAATTTCTCCCATCCCAAAAGGAATAAGGAATAAAAAGAATGGGGAATAGTCTAATCAGTATTTTTCAAGATGTTTAATTTCAATGAAAACTCTACATAAATCATAGTACTTAACATAATTAATTTTGTTTCCACCCTTTTGTATAGCAAATACAACCAAATGTTATAGCAAATATGATTTACAGATAAATATTAAATTACTTAATCATCTTTAACTCTACTATTTTTTTTTAAAAGAAATTATTATATTCAACTTTAAAAATAATAAATTAATTAATTCTATGTTTAAGCCTTTTAGAATCCATAATAAAAAAACAAAAAATTGTGCAAAACGATTTATCGTTTGACAAACGAACTCTAGGATTCTGCAAACATAAGATGTTGCAAATTTATTTGGGTAATTTTATAATATATACATTTTTTAGAAAACTTTAATATGTTGTGGTTCAAGATAAATTAAATGTAGGGCTACTGTTTATTGTAGTCAAACTAATGTCTTTCACACACACACATACAAGTTTTATCTTTTTTTTTTAGTTAAATGCCATTTTAGTCTCTGTTCTCTTGACCATTTTGCTAGTTTAGTTCAAATGTTTCCTTTTTTACATGTGGGTCCAAAAAGGTTTCACTGTTGCCACTTTAGTCCATTGGGTTAACTTCATCCATTTTTTTCTGTTAACGATAAAGGCAATTCAGTCATTTTATATGCAATTTTGTTAACTAGAAGCGCAATCCGGCCATATAAAATAACCAAATTGCCCTTCTCGTTAACAGAAAAATGGATGAAGTTAACCCAGTTGACTAAAATGGCAACAGTGAAACCTTTTTAGCCTCACAGGCGAAAAATGAAATATTTGAACTAAACTGAGAAAATGACACAAACCACATGGACTAAAATGACATTTAACTCTTTTTTAAGGTGATTATATTATAAAAAGCAAGATGCTCAAGCATAGGAAACAAGTACAAGAAAAGATAAAGACATTATAATCCTCATGGGTATAGTGCATGAGGATGGAAGGGGTGCTTCTCAAATGGGGAGTAGTAAACTTTTCTCCCAACCAATAATATCATGTATGTCAACTTCCTTTTTCCCTTCATATTTTGCACTCAAATACTAAGGATGCAAACACATGGAGAGTGGTAAACATTTTTAAAAAAATATATATAAATTTGTGATTGGTTGAAAGAGGGTGGGGCCCACCATTAACCCCCTCGCTCTCCCTTCTCTCTCCTCTTCCCCACTCGGTGACTACTCACCGTTTAACCACTTCACCGCTCACCGAAAGCATGTTGGCGGCATATTCCCGATCCGCAAACTTGCTCCCCGCATGAGGTCATCGAAGACACCCCGTCCAGCCTGAGGAGTTACAGACACGTTACATCGGAAACATTTTGAAGTCGAAGTTTCTCTATTATACCCAATCCAACCCCTACACTTTCGCCCGCGAACGTATCCACAAGCACCAACACGATTTAATTTCTCCGATTGCACTTGATAAGGATCTGATGTTTCCTTTAAAGATTGTGTCGTTGCGGGTTTTCCATAAAATCTAACATGTTGTTGCTAGAATTAGATACATCGCCTTTTTGTTCGGTTTGCAAGCTGGATAAGAATTGACGGTTTCAAAAAGCTCAACGACACTGAGTAGAAAACGTTGCATGGGTACTTTAATCCAAGTGAAAAATCTGCAGCCGAACATAGCTTGCAAACTCATATGCAATCAAAATATGATCTGTTTTTTAACCGGGCTATCCATTTCACCAAAAGTGTCGTGTTTGTTGATGATAGGCTGCCAATACCAAGCCTGCCTTGTTTTTTTGGCGCAACGACTTCACAAGTTTTATCTAACAAGTATTTTTACTCCATCCTCTATGGCGAAGTGATGGTATTTGTTGAAAGACTGGGTTCGTTGAAATCTCAAGGTACAACATCATCACTGACTTTTTTTGTCCAGCATCGCCTCCACACCGTCCTTATAGCACAGAGCTGGCATGGTCGTCGTCGCTTCATCGATGAATTTCGGTGGCGTTATTTCATGCAGAAAGCCTTTAAACTCAAGGGTGGATCCAGGGGGTTCCCTGGTTCCCATGAAGCCCCTCGGTTTGGAAAAGAAATGGAAAAAAATAGTGGACACCTTGTATGATTTGGAAAAAAATAGTGAGAATAAGTGAAAATCTAACGAAAGGAACACCTTGGAAAAAAAAATCATGAATCAGCCACTCATCCTAATCTCGCTAATCGATTAAGTTGTTGTGTAGGTTTTTTTTTCTTTTGGAGGGGGGGAGTTAGCGTCAAAATAGAAATCGAAAGGGAATTATGTGTGTGTGTGAGTGTGTGATATATATATAGTCTTAGGATCCCGTAGAAAAAACATTTTTCATGAGAAGTGTGAAAAGGCATAAGAATTGATATGTAGACATCATTTTTGGACTTGGGCTTGATGTTTTGGTTGTTTTGGCAATAAAAACACCAAACATAACAATTTAAGACACAATACAATGAATTCTAGGCTTAAAACATAAAACACCATACCAAGAACGTTAAGTAGTGTGTTTTAAGTGTTAAGCAGTGTGTTTTAGTTATGTATAAAATTTCACGCCCATAATACGTTGCATTGTTTTTTAAAGTGTTATGTTTGGTGTTTTTCTTGCCAAAACAACCCAAAACATCATACCTAAGTCCAAAATATGATGCCTACATGTCAATTTCTATGCCTTCTCACACTTCTCACAAAAATGATCATTTTTACATAACCTCACCCTATATATATATATATATATATATATATATATATATATATATATATATATATATATATATATATATATATGAATAGTTATTTGATTGTTATAATAATATACAAGTATTAAGACCCTGCGTTGCAGCGGTTGTCAAAAAACTGTGTTAAGTAGCAGCAATACTATACCATTGTCAGCGACCACCAACAGCGGAAAAGCTTGTAAAAACAAAATAAATAAAAACGGGAAAAAATAACGCCGAGCGAAAAGCAGACATAAAATCTTTGAATCACGCACTCTCGTTGCTGAGAAATTAAACCGAAACGTAAAACATAGAAAAAATAACTAAGTCCATACAGGACCCGCGTGTTGGACGAACTAGTCAAATACAGAATAATAGATGTGACGCGACAGGCCAGTCAAACGGGAAAAAATATACGAAAAGTGTTGAACCCTACACACACGTTGCAGTGCGTTAACTCACAAAATTTAGAATGAAACGAAAAACTTGGGAAAGATGAAAAGTATGGTGGACCAAAATTGAAAATAAAAAAGAGCTAGGATTAAATTGCAAAAGATGAAAAACTTTTGGTTAAAAGTAAAGAAAAACAAAGCATCTAAATTGCAAAATTGAAGTTATTTATTAATTTTAGATAAAGATAAGGATAAAAATAAGTGATATCTATATATTGGTTATTAATTAAAATTAATATTAATATTAATATTAAAAGAAATTTATTAAGTAAATATAAATAAAATTTATGAGTTCGAAGAAAAGAATGACATGTGACATTATTTAGAGTGTTTTATTATAAGTTAAATATAGTTTCTTGTTTTTTATAAACTAGTATTATGGAAAAAAATATAATGATATTTAATACTTTTACTTATTTCATGTTCATGTTATTCAATATATCTTAGTCATATACATTAAGATTTTGATCTCAGATTTTTTTTTTCTTGGTAAATATAAAAACAAATGAAGATTAAGGTGTTAAATGTAAGATGTGAAGAAGTATTTATTTATTTATTTTTTTGATTTTTTTCCCGTCTATTTAAGCATATTTTTAGTTAAAAAAATTGTTTAAGCATATTTTTAGTTAAAAAAATTGTATAGTTACTCTAGTAGAGTAATTACATACAATTACTTTGAAGAAATTATATAATTCTTCTAATAGAGTACTTATACACATATAGGACTAAAATGCATTTTTGACTAAATAAGAAAAAAAAAATCAAAGAAAAAAAAAATTCTTTTCACTTATCACGTTTAACACATTGAAACTTATTTATACAATAACCTTATCCTATTTTCTTAAATGTGACACTTGTGATATTTATTTAGTTTTGTTTCAAATTAATTAATGAAATAAAATGGTTTTTATTGTATTTTAGAATTTGGAATGGAAATGGTTTAACTAATTACAATTAGGTTCAATCGGTTTTAAAATTCCGTTGTTAGATAAATCAGGACAGTGGAGGTAGTCGATTGATATGGTAGTTGGTAGTCTATATTTATTTGTTTTATTATTATTTTTTTAACATTGGGTAGTTGTTATGTACGGTACATCGGTAGTCTTGCTGTTTCTGGAACCATAAAAAAAACATGTTTTTTAAGAAGAAAAAAAACATTGGGTTGTTGTGTGAGTTTGTTAATAAATGAAAAAAAAAAAAGATGTTTTCCTGTTTTGTGTGAGTATTGTTAATAAACTAGAAAAGTAACCCGCCGCGATGCGACGGGGGCTAGACATTGTTCTAGGCGACGTGGCTTCTTGAACTACGGCTTCCGGTTGCGGTTGTTTCCTAGTAGGCAACTGTTCAAAAGGTGTTTCCCCTTCCTATCAATCTTGACATCCCTTCTTTGAACTACGGCTTCTATACATGCCATCATTGATAGCTTTTACCTGCCATCATCGATCAATTTATTTGAAAAAAACAATAACGAATGAATACAAACAGATACACATTTAATGTTGATCGAAATCATAGACAGTGTGCCTACACACTTACTTATTGACGGAAATCTTCGAAAGTCGTAGAGGATTCACGCCGCTAGCATCGTTGAGCCGTTAGCATCGTTGAGCCGGTCGTCCTCGTCCTGCGGCTTTTCTAGTTGCCCAAACTGAAAATCAAACCTGGTTATAACAAATTAGTAAAAGCTACACATTTTCTCTCACAATTTTCATACACTTACAACTAAAAACGCGAGGACCCTTCACCATATTAGAACTGTGTAAATCTTTTTACTCTTCAATATGAAAGGATGGAATGTCCATTGTACCAGAAAAAAAAAGTCATGGTACAAAACACCAGATGAGTCTAATATTTTTACATAACAACCATAAATCCAAAATAACGTAGCGAGTAAAGCAACACCAAAATAAGTTACCATAACTAATCAAAATTCGCAACACATTAAATAGAACACATAATTACCAGGAAGATAGACAGAAAGACAAACATGAATAGGCTCTCACTAACGTATGCTCTCTCCTGCCCGTGTTCCTAAAATCCAAAGGATTACAAATATAATCATCAAAAACTTTATTCCCTACAACACTAAGACATTTGGCCCCAATTCGGCCTTGAGCATGTGAGCCGTAAGACCCAATAACTTGCCATCAACCCCTTACACTCATAACTCTTAACACACATAACTGACGTAATCACAAGTTTTAACCTTAAGTTATGCGTACAGTAAGCAGAATGAACATGGTATCCTAAAGAATTAGTCCTGGATGATGAAAAAGAACTCCTCATGCTGCCAGTCCACGAATGTACTGAACAAAACATACCAAAACTAAAGTTGAGATAAAAGAACATCCTTCTTGTACAAAAGATTTTAACACATTAACGATTAGCAAAATATTATATAATTTAGCTAAACCAATATATCACCACTGGGCATATCTCATTTATGTGAGTGATTGATGTTATGAACAATAAATCTCTTATTCCCCATTTTCACACTGAATTCATATATGCATCATATCGTTCTATGCTTTGTCTGTAATATAAAACCATAATTTGTTAAACAATGAAAAAAAAAATCAATTTAAAGCCTAGATTATTTTAAAAAAACGGGTCAACGAATAGTCTTACCGCAAAGAGCGTAAGAATGTAGGCACCCGCCATTGCCCCCATGCACATCACTGCACCAAGCCTAAATTAAACGAAATAAGATTAATACAATTTCATTAATTTTAAGATAATTAAAGGAGTGAAATGCCATTTTTGTCCCTGAGGTTTGGCCAGTCTTGCGAATTTCGTCCAAAGGTTTGTATTTCCGCATCTGGGTCCAAAAGGTTTGAAATCTTGCTATTTTCATTTGGTTGTTAACTCTATCCATTTTTCTCCGTTAAGCCAAGGTATTTCCGTCTTTTTTACTAACTTAAAGGGCAATTTGGGCTTTCTTACTTTTTGTAAATAGACCGAATACCCCTGAAAAAGACCGAATTGCCCTTTGGATCGAGATGCGGAAATACAAACCTTTGGACAAAAGTCGCAAAACTGGCCAAATCATGGACGAAAATGGCATTTTACTCTAAATTAAAAAAAACATTAATACCAATATCAACTGTAAACGTCTTACCTAAAATAGTTAAGGACCTCGAGAATCTGATCACAAAGATCCTCCACAGACAGAACCAGATCATCGGGACATATGGCTGCTGCTCCTAACTGCAACGACTCTTGTGCAAATCCTAGAAGAGAATTTTTACGTTAATAATATAATTTTTAAAATTTTAATTTGTCAAACACTCAAAACATGCGATTATCTGATTATTAATTTTACATGGGCACATAAAAGTTAATATCCTCCACAATAAACATGATCTCTCAAACATTCAAAACATATGAATATCAGAACTTGATTATTGAATATTATGTGGTCATAATTAAACCGTAAATACAAAATATCACGTTCACAGACCTCGTGTCCAGGTGGACTGATGTGATAAATGCAGAAATTATGAAGGAGCAATGAAGCTGCTTCGGGACAAAAGAATAGTCCTTTAAAACAAAGCATATCTGTTCACAAAATTAAACGTTTATTAGACCCGAAAACCATAGAATAACATGAAGGGAATGAAAAAGTTTGAGTTGCATTTAGGGCCAATAATACTTCAATTGAAGATTTGATTCTTGAGCGACTTTGGCAACGGCGAAATGAGTCATGAACTATTAATTTCGGCTGCGTATTTCAAAACCCCCAAACTGGACAACCAGATTGCAAACGTCCTGAACGCCTTGACGATCTGGTTACAAAACCCCCAAACTGGAACCCTAGCCGCCATCGCTGCCAATCTGGTTGTCTGAGTCGTCACCATCATCACCTTCATCGGGTTGGGGTGATCGGCACTCTCTCATGTCGTTCTCTCTCCGTCTCTCTTTGTCTCTCTAAATGTGTGTTTATGAGTTTAGGGTAAAATGAGTAAAAAGGAGGAAGTGATAGAAAAACCAGAGAACTAACGTGGCAAACAATGTATCCTTATAAAGAAACACCAATTATGCATAGGGTACAACCTCTAATGCAACAAAATGTTGCAAATTAATTATGGGGTTAGGAAGTTGAAAATAAAAAAATGGTGGGGTTAAATTGTAAAAGATGAAAAGTTTTGGGTCAAAGATAAAAATGTCAAAAGGGTTAAAATGTAAAAAATAAAAACTTTTAAGTTAAAAATGAAAATTGCCAAAACTTTTTTGAAAAACTCACAATGCATAAATTACAACAAGAGAAAGCAACAATTGGTTGCTAATTTATAGGTTGGAAAACAAAATTAAACGTTTATTAGACCCGAAAACCATAGAATAACATGAAGGGAATGAAAAAGTTTGAGTTGCATTTAGGGCCAATAATACTTCAATTGAAGATTTGATTCTTGAGCGACTTTGGCAACAGCGAAATGAGTCATGAACTGTTAATTTCGGCTGCGTGTTTCAAAACCCCCAAACTGGACAACCAGATTGCAAACGTCCTGAACGCCTTGACGATCTGGTTTCAAAACCCCCAAACTGGAACCCTAGCCGCCATCGCTGCCAATCTGGTTGTCTGAGTCGTCGCCATCATCACCTTCATCGGGTTGGGGTGATCGGCTCTCTCTCATGTCGTTCTCTCTCTGTCTCTCTAAATGTGTGTTTATGAGTTTAGGGTAAAATGAGTAAAAAGGAGGAAGTGATAGAAAAACCAGAGAACTAACGTGGCAAACAATGTATCCTTATAAAGAAACACCAATTATGCATAGGGTACAACCTCTAATGCAACAAAATGTTGCAAATTAGAGTATTATATAATATATAGGGAAATTGGTTTTTAATGAACCAACCTTTGCCAAATTGGTAATTAATAATCCCACCTACAGACTTGGTGTCTAATAATCCTACGTTTCATTATGTTGGTACTCAATAGACCTCCGTTAGTTTTTTTTTAACTCAAGTTAGTTTTTAAGTTTTATTTATTACACAAACAGTCCCTGTAGTTATAATTTACTAGTTTTAAGTTTTATTTATTACACAAACAGTCCCTGTAGTTATAAAAAAATTCATAAAAATAAAAAAAATTCAAAAATATTCAAAAAAAATCAAAAAAATTCTAAAAAAATCAAAATAATTCGAAAAAATTCTAAAAAAATCAAAAAAATTCAAAAAAACTCTAAAAATCATACCACCACCACCACCACCACCACCGCACCGCCACCACCACCACCGCCACCACCACCACCGCACCACCACCACCACCACCGCCACCACCACCACCGCACCACCACCACCACCACCACCGCCACCGCACCACCACCACCACCACCACCACCGCCACCACCACCGCCACCGCACCACCACCACCACCACCACCACCGCACCGCCACCACCACCACCACCGCCACCACCACCGCCACCGCACCACCACCACCACCACCACCACCGCCACCACCACCACCACCGCCACCACCACCACCACCACCGCCACCGCACCACCACCACCACCACCACCACCGCACCGCCACCACCACCACCACCACCGTTTTCGAAACGGTCCGGTGGTAATGGTGGCGGTGCTGTGGTGGTGGTGGTGGTGGCGGCGGTGCGGTGGTGGTGGTGGCGGTGCTGTGGTGGTGGTGGTGGTGGCGGTGCTGTGGTGGTGGTGGTGGTGGTGGCGGTGCGGTGGTGGTGGTGGTGGTACGCGTCGAAACGGTACGCGTCGAAACGGTCCGGGTCTAAACGGTCCGCGTCTAAACGGTACGCGTCGAAACGGTCCGGGTCTAAACGGTACGCGTCGAAAACGGTCCGGGTCTAAACGGTACGCGTTCTAAACGGTCCGGGTCGAAACGGTCCGGGTCTAAACGGTACGGGTCGAAAACGGTCCGGGTCGAAAACGGTCCGGGTCTAAACGGTCCGGGTCGAAACGGTACGGGTCGAAACGGTACGGGTCGAAACGGTCCGGGTCGAAACGGTCCGGGTCGAAACGGTATGATTTTTAGAGTTTTTTTGATTTTTTTGAATTTTTTTAGAATTTCTTTGATTTTTTTTGAATTTTTTTGATTTTTTTTTATTTTTATGAATTTTTTTATAACTACAGGGACTGTTTGTGTAATAAATAAAACTTAAAACTAGTAAATTATAACTACAGGGACTGTTTGTGTAATAAATAAAACTTAAAAACTAACTTGAGTTAAAAAAAAACTAACGGAGGTCTATTGAGTACCAACATAATGAAACGTAGGATTATTAGACACCAAGTCTGTAGGTGGGATTATTAATTACCAATTTGGCAAAGGTTGGTTTATTAAAAACCAATTTCCCTAATATATAATGAAAAAAAGATGTTTTTTTTTTGTTTTTTTCTTTCTTTCATAAATACCAATTAAACAACTTCTAATTTTTTTTAGAAGAATATAAGATTACTTAACTATTATTATAGTAGTTCAAAAAAAAAAAAAAAAAAAAACACTTAACTATTATTTATACACAGTGTTTCTAACTGGGCCCTTGGTCATTAATAAGTGTACTCATCAGTCTCACTCAAGTAGTCATGTTGAGCAATTGGATTTGGGCCTAAATCGTCTAATTAAGTTCCATTGGGAAAATCTAAGTAGACTGGGCCAGACCCAGCACTTACAGATGGACTTCATAAAAACTCGATTTATCATTTCTATGATTTTATATTTTTATATCCTGTCTGCTGAGTAAAGGTGCACAAAAGAGCCGGTTAATAGCCATAACCGTAACAAGTTTGAAACTAATACCAGAATAACCGATTTCGGTTAGAAAAAAAACCATAGGTTAGGAACCTGTTTGGAGTTTTAGAGCAAGAATCAATTATGAACCGGTTCCTTTAACTTATAAATTAACCGGTTGGCAGGCTATAGCCGTTGGGAAAAAATCTAGCCATTTTCTAACGGCTATATGGTTTTTTATAGGCTTGTTTTTTAGTAATTTGGATCATTTCGCCTTCATATGTTAGTATAAATAGGTATTGAGTGTATTGCTTTGTTCACAACAATTCTTTACTCTTTAGCTCTCAAAAACACAAAAACTCACACAAATTCTAAAGTTTAAAAGACGGTATCAAATTGTCGAGTGGCATCTGAAAGCAGGCGACCTAAATTTTAGTTGATGTTTGATCTTCATCAAGTGCTGTGCAAGTTCTAACAACAAAACGTAACCCGGGAATTTGGGCAAATTTTTATCTATGTGAATTGTTGATCGGTTTAAAATTACCTCGATGCAAGAAATGTGGTGGGTTTTATGACCATGCATCAAACAAGGTTTGGTTAAGAAGTCACAGAGGTGGAACTTGCAAGCCGATGGATAAATTTTTTTACCAAAAATTAAGAGTAACTTATGTTTAAAAAGGGGAAATATTTAAATGTTATAAAACCGGCTATTCTGATTCCTTTTTTCGTAACGAATTATGTTGTCTTAGTTCTAAAATTTCAAAAAGAAATATAAAAGAATTTTATAGAGTTTAATTTTATATATTTAGTATTTAATTTTTTTTTTTTGCATTTTTTCTTACAAAAATTATTTTAATCAGGTTCTCGGTTTACCGGCTCGGTTATTAACCTAATCAGTTACATATTTAAGGTTATTTGGGACCATCAAACGTTATTGACCAAACCTGTTCTAATAAAAAAAAAGTAAACTTTCGTTTTGCTTCCTGTGATTTGGTCACTTTAACGATTTTGCCCCAAACCTTTAAAAATAGCCATTTTCCTCCAATAGTTTTCTATGGTTTTTCCATTTTGCTCCATGCGAGGAGTAAAATGGAAAAACAGACAATTTGGATAGAGTTAGAGGTGGGGAGCAAAATGGAAAAACCATAGCAAACTATTGGAGGAAAATGGCTATTTTTAAAGGTTTGGGGCAAAACCGTTAAAGTAATCAGACCACAGGGAGCAAAACGAAAGTTTACTAAAAAAAAGTTGAAATATTTGGTTATTTGACCAAAGTTGAAAAAAAAAAAGTTGTTATGTTAATAGCCGATATAGAAAAATCTGGTTAACTAGTATGTGCTCCTCTACTGCTGAATGGTAGCGATCGAGGTGTGAAGCGAGTTTAAGTTTATTTGGTAAACAATATTACATTTATCCAACCCGTGTAATACACGTGGTTTTAAAGATATAATTTTTTTATTATTTAGTATATAAAATTACATTACTTAACCCGTACAATATGGTTCTTATAGATATAACTTTTTATTATTTAATATATAAAATTACGTTTATTCAACCCGTGCAATAAAAAAGATTTTTAAAGATATATTGTTTTATAATTTACTATATAAAATTCATTTGTTCAACCCGTGTAATACACGGGGTTATAACCTAGTAAATGTATATAATTAAATTAATTTGTTTGTATCACAATTTTTTATATGATAATAATTGTCATCCCAATATTTATATATATATATATATAGGGTGGGGTTCGGCTACAAAGTCCATTTTTCCTACAAAGTGTACAAAGTCATAAAACACCACAATTACAGCCATAAAACACACTCAAAACCCACAAATAACATAGTGGAGATCATTAAAACACAATATCCAATCCCTAACAGTTCATAAAAACTTCAAGCACACCATCCTAGAACTATGAATATAAAACACAACATGATAATCAAGATAAAACACACTAATGTTAGTCATTCGAAAATCAAAGCTTTATCATCCAAAACACAAAACAAAACCCACAAACATGGCGTTTTAGTAATCTTCACTTTATTATTTATGGGTTTTGAGTGTGTTTTATGGCTGAAATTGTGATGTTTTGTGACTTTGTACACTTTGTAGGAAAAATAGGCTTTGTAGCCAACTCCCACCCTATATATATAATGCATCTTAGATGTACACAATTATAATTTCATATATTATATATCATAAGTGTTAGAGAAACAACCCAGAAATTAACCCAGAGAATTGAGCCAACGATTAACGATTGGATCTTATTGAATTGAAAACAAATTACAAGAAAGAAATTACAAAAGAATTTGAAAATTGAAGAAGTATTTACAAACTATTGCAAACCCCTATTTATACTAAGCGCTCCAAATTCAGTTACAACTGACCGTTGTAAGAATTTCCACAAACACCCCCTGATCTTACAAGAATGTAAGTATCAGACCTTAAACCCTAAACACTGCTCTTCAACTAACACTGATCTTCATCCACTGTTTTACTATCCACTGATTACCCACTACAGCAGTAGTTATAACCAATCAGTTGTTCATCACCAGTTGTTAGTCATCAGTGTTTTCCTATAACAAGTAGTGTTTTACAAGGTATCACTGTGTTTGCCTTCTTAGCTCCAAACAGTGGTTTGCTTTATTCACCCTAAACTCATCAGTGGTTACCAGATAAACTGAAATGTAACTTATTCACAACAATCTCCACCTAAGTAACAATTCAATTTATCCTAAACTTAATGAGTTAAAACAAAATTTAAACTTTGCACATGGCAAAGCCTTGGTCATCACATCAGCCGGGTTATCATCTGTTCCAACCCACTTGACCACCACTTCCTTTGAAGTCATCACATCTCTGATCCAAAACATCTTCACATTGATGTGTTTGGTTCTTTCATGAAATACACTGTTCTTTGACAACTGAATAGCTCCTTCATTATCACAGTTGACCTCCACACCATCCAATCTGATCCCCAGATCAGCTACCAAACCCTTTAACCATAAGGACTCTTTTACCCCTTCAGTTAAAGCAATGAATTCTGCCTCAGTTGTGGATAGTGCCACTACATGCTGCAACTGAGACTTCCAGCTCACCACATTTCCCATAACTGAGAACACATAACCTGTTATTGATTTGCCATTATCTTTGTCTTTAGCAAAATCAGCATCAACATAACCATAGATCATGTTCCCCTTCTTTTTAGCATGGTCTCCAAACTTTAAACCAATTTTCTTTATTCCAGCCAAGTACCTGAGAATCCACTTCACTGCTGCCCAATGATTTTTACCAGGATTAGCCATATACCTGCTCACCACACTAACAGCATATGCAATATCAGGTCTTGTGCAGACCATGATATACATCAGACTTCCAACAGTGTTTGCATATGGAACCTTGCTCATATATACTTTATCCTCATCTGTTTGAGGACAATCTTTCTTTGACAAAGTGAAATGAGCTGCAAGAGGAGTTGTAACAGGCTTACATTCTCCCATTCCATAATTCTTCAACACTTTCTCAATATAAGAAGATTGAGTCAGTGTTAACACTCTTTTTGCCCTGTTCCTGTGGATTTCCATACCAAGTATCTTCCTAGCTTCTCCCAAATCCTTCATTTCAAACTCTCTCATCAGCAGTTGTTTGGTTTCTTCTATTTGGCTTTTGCTATCACAAGCTATCAACATATCATCAACATACAAGAGTAAATAGACAAATTTACCCCTGTCATACTCCCTGTGATACACACAACTGTCATAAGGACTCCTGCTAAAACCACTGCCCACTATATATTCATCAAACCTTTTGTACCACTGCCTAGGAGACTGTTTAAGTCCATACAAGGACCTCTTCAGTAAACATGCCTTATCTTCTTGGCCTTTAACTTCATACCCCTTTGGTTGTGCCATATAGATCTGTTCCTCTAAATTACCATGCAAAAATGCAGTTTTCACATCCATTTGTTCCAATTCCAGATCTAATGATGCAACCAAGGACAGGATAACCCTAATTGAGACATGTTTGACTACAGGAGAAAAGATCTCATTGTAATCAATACCTGCCTTTTGAGTAAATCCTTTTGCCACCAATCTTGCCTTATATCTTGGATCTTCTCCTGGTTTAACACCTTCTTTAATCTTGTAGATCCACTTGCAAGACACCAACTTTTGATTTTTAGGCTTGTTCACCAATTCCCATGTACCATTCTTGTATAGGGAATTGTCACACCCCGACTTTCCACGTATTACCGGTGGGCCCGGTGGGGAGTATCGTGACGTGGTTGGCAACATAATAGTCAAACAACACAATATTTAAATGCACAGCGGAAGCAAAAGATAGATGTATTTCAACTTTAATAAATTGTAATATCAAGTATCACAACAGTCGAAAGTTTATCCACAGATGGATCAAAAATGGAAACAGTAGTTCAACAGACTTTAGGCATCTTAAGCTTGCGAGACTCTTTATTGATGCTAGGAGTAGCCAGCCTAGTTCGCGTAGTACCTGCACTTAACCTTTTTGGGAAAATACGTCAGTTTACACTGGTAAATACAATCAACTGACTCATTTTAAAAATGATTAAAAATTGATTTGGATGCACGTGGCATAAATATTTTTATAACTTGGGATAATTATTTAAATATATAAACTTGTAAAAGGATTACATGTTCCTTATGCGTTCAGTAGCCCGGTTCGTGCCGGGTTAAAGATCAATAGACACACCACATTATTTATTTATGCACTGACGGGTGTACGCCTACACCCCGCGCTTAGGTCGTGGTCATTTCGTAAAATGATGCCAAGGATATCCGGGACATGGTCATTAACCCCCCAAAGGCGTTAAGCAAACAAAACATATTTAAACGGGTCATCTCGATAATACTTAACCACCAATCGATTAAGGTCGAATGCCCGACCAAGCGGTATTTTATATACCGTACCCCAAGCCCGTATAAGGGAAAATAAGTTAAAAGTATTTACCTTTGCAAGTATAATTCACAATTAGCAAATGCGGGTAGCTTTTACCGGGTCTCCTATTCTGGAACAAAGGTTTATAATAACCTATTAGAATCCTAACGGCCTTTAGTTAAGCTTAAGCTTAGACCGGTTAGTTTTAAAGATAGATACGGTTCAAACGCACGATTAAGCGAAGACCGGAATAGAATGTGATTTAGACCCGACAAGTTTGAAGACTTGTTTAATATGGGTAATCTAAACGCATTCTGGATTTTGAGATAAAACCGATAAGGTTTGACCCGTTTCGGCTAAGTTATGCAAACTAGTTACATAAACCGAACCGAACGCGCAAGAGGCGTAACGGGTGACCATGAGAGTCATTTACAGGTTTCCTAAGTTAATATGCCTCAAATATGTTGTGACATCAGTAAGATATCTTTTATTATGCCCGAAACGAATTTAAACTCAAATTATGCCCCGTAGGGGTATTTTGGTCATTTACAAGGTTATAAAAGAGTTTAAGTATTATCCTGAGTTACAGGTCTGATATCATTAATAAAAATACTTAATTTAATAAGTTATAACAGTAGGGTATTGCATATATGTGAAACTTATCAATTATAACCAAACTATGCACCGTAGGGGTATTTTGGTAATTTCACATAAGCCGAAAAGCTCAAAACTGAAGTCTGAGTTAAACAACTTTTGCTTACTGTTAAAATATTATAATTTACCTAAAATATCAGTAGGTATCAACCCTTGTATGTTTAACATAGTTTTAGTACATACTATGCGTTAAAAACGCTTAAAAGGGCGATTAGGAGCCGTTTCCGGGTTCTATATAGAAAGCAAATATTTTTATTATTCCAGAAGGTCTAAAATAATTTATTTATCATATAAAATCAGTAGCAAAAGGTTTGAGGTCAAAAAGATATGTAAAACTCATTTTATAGCCCAAAAGGGCAAAACCGACAATTACCGAACCAAACTTATGACTCTAAGTTATGCTCAGCCTAAAATTAATTAAAAATCTTCAAAAATCCCAAAATATTATATTACATCAGTGGGTAAAAAGTTTGATATCAAAAAGTGGGTTTAAATAGGCTATATGCTAATTATGCCGTTTAATCGCTAAAAGACTTTCTAATTACGCTAATGAGCATAACCCTCAATCTACACCTCAAACTGATGTCAAATTTTGGGTGCAAGTTTATAAATCAGTAACTAAGGTTTCTATTCTTTTACATTTTTAAAAATCACGTTTTATGGTAAAAAGGGCATAATAGTTAACATATAGGCAATTAACGGAATCATGCATATTAATTGGATAACTAATGAACCAAGGTGTATAATCACAGAGGGTTATACTAGCATGTAACCTGGTCCTAAGGAAGCTCTAAGGCATTTCTAAAATATACCAAAACGGGTCAGAACTGAAGTCAAAGCAAAAGTCAAAGTTTTGCGACTTTCGGTTCCGAACCGGGTCTAAATAGAAAATTGTCGGATCAAACAAGCTTAGACCAGTTATTATACTTATTACCAAGTTATATGAATGATAAAATAGGTTACACGCCTTCTACATTGCTAATTACATGTTAATTTGAAAATTAGCATTCTGTTGACTTTTTCTAATCAACTTTGACCCGACAAATGGTCTAGTTAGAGTGGGAATCAGAGGGTGCCCTTTTAAGGGTTTATTGCCCACATAATTACCAACTTATAACTACTTTCAATTCGACTAATCACTGGACCATTAGTGATTAATCGTTAAGTCAACCGTTAATTACGACGGTTTGACTTTTAAGCTAAAACTAAGTAAAAACTCAACTAAGAAAGGTTAAGCATACTTACAGAAGTCCTATGCACGATTAGGAAGGCTTAGGGTCTGCTCTTAAGCTCCAGGAAGCTCCAGAAATGCAGAAGGAATGAGTGAACAAAATGGTTGCAACAAGAGGCCTTTTATAGTGTTTAATCTCACTTAGATCATTGACACACAAGCCTAGCAATGACCATGGATCATCCACAGATGTCCCCTAGGTCTAAAAAGCATGTAGGGGTCGTCCAAAGATGTGGAAAATTGATTTTAAGTCGGTTACAAGCTTATAACAGCCAACTGTCGAATTTATTGTCGCTGGGAACCCCTTACGGACCGTAAGGGGTGGGCTTACGGTCCGTAAGCCCTTTGCAGAAGGCAAAAATCTTTGCCCTTTCAGGCATTCGAACAGGCAACCATGTTTTACGAATTTGGGACATGAATTATCAGTTTGGGGCCTCAACAACATGCTTGAACAGTTATGTACCCTACCATTTTGCAATGTTTTATTGAATCCTTTTGAAAGTGCCGTAAATGAAGGTTTATCGTGCATTTCTTCGTAGGAGTCCACCCTTGCAATTATGGTTCAATTATTGCTAGAAAACACCGGATTTGAATATATACCAGATGTTTATTATTCATATTAGGGTCTTGGGATTCATAATGAGGTCGTTCAGAGGTATAAATTTAACATGACGACATTTTTAAATCCTGCCATACATCTTTAATTGCATCCGGGTTTATAACACTTTTTGTCTTACATGACACGTGTCGTTATTTTATTGAACACGAATTTTCGAGGTGTTACAGGAATCCATCTCCTCATCCATTGCTTGACACCACTTTTGACTATCTTCTGAATTAACAGCTTCTTCAAAAGTTAGTGGTTCATAGATACTTTCATTCTCTGCTGCTACAAAGGCAACTGCAGAAATATCTTCTTGATCTCTGTACCTCAGTGGTTTCACAACTCTCCTTTTTGACCGTTCTCTCACCAAAATGTAATCTTCCAAATTTGGTGCACTTTGACTTTGTTCATCCTGACTTGAACCAGGACCACCACTTTGACTTGATTCATCCTGAGTTGTACCAGACCTTTCAACATTCACCTTTAGTCTGTTTAACACTGGCTCCACCTCAAACTGAAGTTCATCTTTCTTGGACACACTTTTGTTTATTGACTCCATGATATCTTTGTACAAAACATTCTCTCTGCACTGAACATTTCTACTCACAATCACCTTTGGATTTTGCAACCTCCAAAGTCTGTATCCTTTTACACCTTCAGTATACCCCAACATTACACATTTTTGAGATCTTGGATCTAACTTGTCATCACTGACATAAGAATACACCAAAGACCCAAAAACTTTCAAATCCTCATACTCAGGCTTATCACCAGACCACATCTCCATAGGTGTCTTCATCTGAATTGCAGATGAAGGACATCTATTGATCAAGTAAGCTGCAGTGTACACAGCTTCACCCCAGAACTTCTTTGGCATTCCTGAGGTAGCTAACATGCACCTCACTCTTTCCAATAAAGTTCTATTCATTCTTTCAGCCAAACCATTCTGTTGAGGAGTACTAGGAATGGTTAAGTGTCTGGCAATACCATTTGCTTTGCAAAATTGATCAAACTCATGATTACAAAACTCCAGCCCATTATCTGTTCTGAGTTTCTTCACTTTCCTCTCAGTTTGATTCTCCACCAATACTTTCCATTCTTGAAACTTCTTGAAAGTATCACTCTTGTGTTTAAGCACATAAACCCACACTCTTCTTGAGTAATCATCTATAATGGACAAGAAGTATCTACCACCCCCCAAAGTTTCTGTTCTTGCTGGTCCCCACATATCAGAGTGAACATATAAGACTCCCTTAGAGCTATGTTTTCCTTTGCTGAACTTCACTCTTTTGTGTTTGCCCAAAACACAGCTTTCACAAAAGCTTATATCACAGTTCTTTAAATCACCAAGAACTTGTTGTTTGGACAATTCAATTAGACCTTGTTGACTTATATGACCAAGTCTTTTATGCCACTTCAGGGCTTCATCATCACCTTCTTCACTTGCCACAGCAGCCACTCCGTCAACAACTTTACAATCCAACATGTAAATGTTGTTCTTGATTCTAGTACCACTGAGTACCACCATAGATCCTTTTATGACTCTGGCCTTTCCATCTCTAAGACTAACATGATATCCCATCTTCTCTAAAGTACCAAGAGATAACAAACTTCTTTTAAGATCAGGAATGTACCTCACATCTTTGAGATCAAACGTGATGCCAGATTCTGTTTTCATTGTGACTGTACCAATGCCAAGAATCTGATAAGGCCTGTCATCTCCAAGCTTTACAGACCCCATGTCCACCATCTTCAATTCTTTGAAGGCTTCTTTTAGAGGTGTCATATGGAATGAACACCCTGAATCCATTACCCATTTTTCTTGATTACATTCACTTGTGACCATAAGCACATCAACACTGTCATAACCTCCTTCTGACTGATCATCAGAATCTACATGACTGCTCTGCCCCTTTGAGTAATTGCTACTTTGCCCTCTTGAATAACTGCCTTCACCTTTTTCTTTTCTTGAATTCTGGACAATCTTTCTTGAAGTGTTTCTCTGAATTACAAACAAAACATCTCCTCTTGAATCTTGACTTGGATTTTGACCTGGAATTTCTGCTGCCACTGCTGTAATTCCTTTGATCTGACCTTCCTCTCACAAACAAACCATCTCCACCTTCTTCTTTAGAATCTGACCTCTTCTTCAATTCTTTTGAATTCAAGGCAGACAAAACATCTTCCATAGATAGAGAATCTCTACCATACATCAATGTATCTACAAAGTGTTCATATGATGATGGTAAAGAAGTGAGAAATATTATAGCCTGATCTTCATCATCCAACACCACCTCTATATTTTCAAGATCCAAGATCAACTTGTTGAATTCATCTGTATGATCTTCAAGACTCTTTCCAGATGACATGTGAACTGTATACAACCTCTTCTTCAAGTACAGCCAATTTGCTAAAGATTTAGTCATATACAATGACTCCAACTTTGCCCAAATCCCTGCAACAGAAGTCTCCTTTGATACTTCACGAAGAACTCAATCACCAAGACTCAATATGATTGCACTATGAGCCTTCTCAAGCATATCCTTCTTCTCTTTATCAGTTAAGCCTTCAGGAAGTTTATCTTCTCCTTTTAGCGCATCTACCACACCATTGTGAACCAGAAGAGCCCTCATCTTCACACGCCATAGACTGAAATCATTCCTTCCATCAAATTTCTCCAATTCAAACTTCGTCGACACCATCTTTGATCTCTGATTGCGGAATTGAACGTTAATTTCTTTAAATCGAGCCACCAATGGCTCTAATACCACTTGTTAGAGAAACAACCCAGAAATTAACCCAGAGAATTGAGCCAACGATTAACGATTGGATCTTATTGAATTGAAAACAAATTACAAGAAAGAAATTACAAAAGAATTTGAAAATTGAAGAAGTATTTACAAACTACTGCAAACCCCTATTTATACTAAGCGCTCCAAATTCAGTTACAACTGACCGTTGTAAGAATTTCCACAAACACCCCCTGAACTTACAAGAATGTAAGTATCAGACCTTAAACCCTAAACACTGCTCTTCAACTAACACTGATCTTCATCCACTGTTTTACTATCCACTGATTACCCACTACAGCAGTAGTTATAACCCATCAGTTGTTCATCACCAGTTGTTAGTCATCAGTGTTTTCCTATCACAAGCAGTGTTTTACAAGGTATCACTGTGTTTGCATTCTTAGCTCCAAACAGTGGTTTGCTTTATTCACCCTAAACTCACCAGTGGTTACCAGATAAACTGAAATGTTACTTATTCACAACAATAAGAAAATTTTAATACTAGACATTAATAAATTTAATAGATTTAATAAGGGGGATAAAATATGTTTCGAGGTGGCTATGTGGCTGGAAGATATCCCTTTAAAGAGAAGTTCCCTTTTTATTTTATTTATTTATTTCTTTATTTTTGCTTTAGAGGAGAGAAAGAGATGCCTAGTAGGTGAATATTTTACAGAGATAGATGGGGTGATGTGTAGAAATTGGGTATGAAAAAGTAGTCCGGTGGAAGATCAGGATGTTAGGGATGTGGAGTATTTAGTAGAAAAAAATTAGGAATGTGGTTTGGGGTGAAGAGTCGGATGAGTGGTATGGCTGGCTAGGACACTCGACGGGTTTGTTTTCTGTGGGGTCCATGAAGCGGGTGCTAGCTTCGTTTGGGCCAGCTCGTGTAGCTACTATTTGGAACGGGTTAGTCCACTAAAAATCAACATGTTTGGATGGCGGACTATTCAAAATCGGATACCTACTGCGGGTGCGCGCGAAACACCGGATTCCCTTCGACTCCTTGGCTTGCAGATAGTGTGAGGAAGATGTTGAAACAATATAGCATATTTTCATTTCGTGCTATGTGTCAACTATTACTTTGGCAAAACAATAGTACTTGGTGCATGATTGATCCCATTTACGTGTTCTTAATTTCATACTTGTTTATTGTTTACAAGGGTTGTGGGGGTTCGGCGCTGAGAAAGAAATGCATACAATCCATTATTATTGTGGCGTGTTGGTGTATATGGAAGGCGCGAAATAACTGGGTGTTTAACAAGGTCCCTATCAACATTCATCAAATTTGTGGAGATATTACAAATTATAGTTTCCTATGGATCAAGAATCGCTCGAGGGCGGGAGTTTTTAATTGGGCTAGGTAGAAAACTTCGGATGTGTAATGTTTGTTTCTGTCTTTTCCTCATTTCCTTGTACGTTTTGTTGTTGCCTTTGTCTAGTTTCTTGCTAGCGTGTTGTTGGTTTTAAAATTTTTCCGTAAAAAAATAATTATATTTGAGGTTGAATTTAATGAAGTTGGGAGGTTAACAACAACAACAACAAAAACCTATCTTAAATTTTATGAATTAATGAACAATCTTGTTAATATTGATAACAAGCTCAAGCCCTAAACAAACCACAAATCGAACCGAATGTAAGAAAAATTTAATTCTTGAATATGATATAGGTTCTCAACACATATCATTCAAGCTTAATATTGTTACGGTTATTGCTATTTCACTATTAACGAGTTGACGTAAACCCGCGCGTTGCGGCGGGACGATTCAAAACGAAGAAAAATAAATGTTAAAATTTCGAATCATGGATGCGCGTTGCGGACCCATTATGTAAAACTTTTTATTAAAAGAATAACTAATTTGAAACGATAACATTGGTTCGCTATGTAACGGAAACTCGCTTTATCAAAGAAAACCCAAATGCCTCAAAGAATATACATTGATCGAGAACCATAAATAAAGATTAATGTCGGTGCCGGTTGTTGTAATCTCTCTCTCTCTCGTATTATAAAAAAATATTTAAAGTTTATGTCATTGAAACATACACAACAAATATTACCAATCTCTTGAAGCTAAGCATAAACATATTGAAATCCACTTTGTTCAGTCTCTTTCTCTCATATTATAAAAAAATATTTTAAGGTTACGTCAATGAGACATACACAACAAGTGCTACGCATATACATATAGAAATATCAAATTTGTTTTAATCTCTTTCTAGCACATTACGAAAAAAAATATACGAAGTTTATGTTAATGAAACATATACTTAAATATTACCTGTCTCTCGAACCTATGCATAATATCAACTTTTATAAATTTCATTTTTTTTAAAAGGTAAAATATATGTATATAATATTCAGGAGAACGGTAAAATATTAATTATTTTATCTATCTTTCTGGCCATCGTATATTATATATACTATGTATATAATATTTGAGAGAGTGGTAAAATCTTGGGTGAAATTCATGGTAAACAAACAGTGGGTGAGCACCAAACAACTCATCACAAACCATCATATACGATCTGTATTATCCACATCTATTCAAAACTCATATCTCAAACTTTTGTTCTGCACGCTTAAGTTCTTAACACACAAATACCAAAAAAAAAAATGTAAAAAGGCATCGAAGAAATCAGTACCATACCACCAACGAACCACCGCCACCACAACACAACTGGCAAACCACCGCCACTATATCACCACCATCGAACCACCTCCAACAAAACACGACTCAACTTCTTCAACCATAACTATCTAACGGACTGTTGGAACACCACAACGAAGTCATAGAAAACAAAACAACCCCGAACCACCATACAATCACCACTGCCACCATATGCGACCCACCGCCATCATCGTTTACCCTTCCGATTGAAGCCGAACCCCCAAAAAAGAACGTGTTTGTCGGGTTTGCTTGAACGACACGTATGCATAATTTGAACGACGCTATGTAATAGTCTAGCATTTGTGTATTTCATTTGAACGGCGTGTATGTATGTGTTTGGTGTATCATTCCTATTTTTATATAAGAATTATAAGTTTGGTTAAATTTATTAACCACTAGTAACTAGTAACTAATTTATTTTTAATATAAATATTCAACCCAAATAGTTTTAGACACTATTTTATATAGTTGGTTGAAATATTATATTAATTAATTGGCCTGTATATGGGTGACCCTTCTAATAAAAATAAAAGTATATAAAAACTTATATTATTAGACAGGTAGATTACAGGTAAGTTGACTACTAGAAATATGAAGTACCTGGACGGGCCCAGGAACCGTTTAATAATTAAATTATAAAAATACATTACATTTGAACCTACTCCGTTTTTAATAAAACTTGGTTCAAAATGTAGACAAAAATATATACTCGTTTTTATGACATATTCTTTATTTTATAAAAACGTTATATTTTAGAAGTTATAAACGCCAAATAAGTAAAGCATTGAATTAATTATAATATATATAAGTTAATAAAATATAATAATCATAATAATAAAAAACCTACGTAAAGAATAAAATAAATAAAATAACAGTAACTAACTTAAAATTTAGAAGTTATGTACGTGTCATATAAAAGAAATAAATAAAAATTAAAATTAATCAATTAAAATAAGAAATTGACATATGTACGCTTACGTGTTTGAAAGATAGGAAAAAACTTCTTGACTAAGTAATTTTGGCAACTATAAATATGAGGGTGAGGGGGGCACTCTCCTAAGAGGGGAGTCCCATCTCTTACGCACCACCAATCAGCTAGTGCCACGTCAACTCCCCTCTTAAACTCCCCTAACACCCCATTTTGATGGCGGCACTCCCCTCTTAGGTGACTTGGGTTTTTTTTTTTTTTTTTATTTGTTGTAAAATTATGCATGTTTATAAATTAAAAAAATATTAATAAAAATAAAAATTAAACAAAAGACATTTCATTAAATTAAAAAAAAAAACAACCTAGAAAAATAAAAATTACATTCAAACTAAAAAAATAAAAATTACATTCAAACTAGAAAAATATAAAAACAAACTACTCGTCGTCGGAACTCACTTCAAGGTGAGGTAGATCTAAACGTCCGAGATGCTCAACGAGATCGTGTTTTAGTCTCCAATGCGTTTCTTCGTCAATGAGCTCGCTATAAGCTGTTTCAGCGAAGACGGGTTCGACTGGAGGATCTTGAATGTGTACCAGTGCTATCGCCCTTCCGTCGTCTTTTATAATCATGTTATGTAAAAAATGCACGTATACACGAGTAACCTTATCTTTTTCACCGTTTTGGAACGCATTGGACGATTTAGTATTCCCCACTTCGCCTTTAACACACCAAACGCCCGTTCCACATCTTTTCTTGCGGCCTCGTGTTGCCTCTTGAACTTTTTTTCATTCGGGATGTGAGGATATGGAAAAGACTTCACAAACACGGACCAGCTAGGGTAGATCCCATCAGTAAGATAATACCCGCGTTTGTATAAGTGGTCGTTCACCTGAAATGGACAATATGGCGCCGTTCCGTTTCGTTGAGTAAGAAATAACGGAGATTGTTGGAGCACGTTGATGTCGTTTTGTGAACCCGCCGGGCCACAAAAAGCATGCCAAATCCACAAATCTTGAGACACCACCGCCTCTAACATAACCGTCGGGTATTGATGATCGCCTCTCATATATTGTCCACGCAATTCTGTGGGGCACATTCTCCAGACGAAGTGTGTACAATCCAGACTACCCAACATACCAGGTAGGTGATGTCTCTCCTCATGAGCCTGATACAATAGCGCAACGTCGTGGCTCGTTGGTCTACGTAAGAATTCACCGGCATACATTGCACAGACCGTCTGGCAGAAATATTCAAGGCATTCACGAGAGGTCCTTTCAGACATCTTTAAATACTCGTCGTTTTCGTCTGGTGGGTTACCGGTTGCAAGTTGTTTAATCGCAGAAGTAACCTTTTGCAACGGCGTGAAACTTTTCTTCATTCTCCCGTCCAAGCCCTCTTGAAACCACTCGTCGTTCGCTTCGACGTCACTAACAATTTTTAGGAACAAAGACTTGGACATACGAAACCTCTGACGAAAAATATCGGCATTAAATTTTGGATTTTCTACAAAATAATCGGCCATTAGTGTTTCGTGGCCACCCTCACGATCTCGAGGGACAATTTTTTTTTTACTAGACGATGCCGTGTCTAGTATCTCCGCTTGTTGAATGAGATTTTGGAAGAAAATTAAACTACTATTGTTTGACGGAGAACCTTCATCGTCGGGAAAGTCGGGTAGGGGAGAAAAAAACGGGAACTTGGGATCCATTTTGTGTTGTATTTGATAGATTTTTTTAGAGTGAGTTTGAGAGTGGTGGGTGTGGTAAAAAAATTGTTTGAGATTGAGTTAAGTTGGTTATTTATATTAAAAAAATTGAATTTTTTTTTTTTTTTTTAAAAACAACCGTTGCCCAACGTTCAAGTTCCTCGATCCATGTGCCAACTCATCGCGGTGAACACCCACCGAAACCACACCCCAAATCGGATCCCCGCGGTGATGGCGGCGGTGTTCCCGATCGGGGAATGTGGTCACCGAGCCACTCCCCGCTTGGTGCCCCGGATACCCTGAGGTGCACTGCAACATGAAAAAAATGCTCAGCCCTTTTTTCTTTTATGAGATTTCGATCTCATTCTCTCTATATATATTATATTTTAATTTTTAATTTTTTTGTTTATTTACACTATAATAATAATAAAGTCATGTCCCGTTTTAAGTGTTTTAACTTCCGATCACCGCTACCCTTTCCGATTGATCTGAGCCTCATAACATATGTCAGGGCTCTGCCCGACTAAGTTATTGGGGTTCTGTCTCGGGACATCGGGACAAGGTTGAATTAGGGGTACTATACTTACCACGAGTGCATTATATATTTTTTTAAATAGCTCAGAAGTTATACCCAATATTCTACCAGGAGACTTTCTAGTTGAACCCTAAAGTTACAAAGTGGGTCCATTCTCTTTTCTCACTATTTTATTCCCTTTTTCTTTTTGATATAATTATATTCCAAAATGTCC
This sequence comes from Helianthus tuberosus, assembly GCA_030545235.1. Lineage (NCBI taxonomy): Eukaryota > Viridiplantae > Streptophyta > Magnoliopsida > Asterales > Asteraceae > Helianthus > Helianthus tuberosus. The sequence continues at coordinate 37,205 of JARYGA010026870.1, read as the reverse complement.
CAAACCATAACAACTCTCACCAAAACTATTATTTATTATTATATTTTGTTCACAAGGAAACCTTAGTTAAAACCCCCAAGTGATCCTGTATAATCCCTAAAATTTTCAGAACAATCGGAATCAGGATCAGGACCCCTAAAACTCAGGGGGGGCATTTCCCATTCAATATTATCATCACAGTTTTACGTGTAAACCGAATTTTCTCGTTCTGTCGACTCACCTAGGCTACAAATACACGCGGCAACCTTATGTTAAAAGTAACCCGTCGCGCCACACGACGCCGCCCAGGTGACCCCTCGCGACACGCGAGGGGGACAAATTTTAAGTATAAATAGAGGGGTGTGGGACTTGATTTCCTGCGTTCGTTCGACGTTCAAATTCATTTCGTACGTCCAGATATTCACAGTTTACTACCAAACACACACTAGCTCGAATTCTGCTACGATACCGGGTATTAACTTGATCGCTGCTACGATTCAATGTCCGATCGATTGAAACTATCCGACCGGATGTTTAAGTGCTATTCTTTGTCATTAGTCGTGATTCCGACAGGATGTTTGAGTACCACCCGAACTCGGGGAATACTCTGTCATTCGTTGTGACTCCGATGGATGTTTAAGTGATTGCACTTTGTCATTCGTTGTGAGGGTTTTTATCTCGTGAGTTATCGTAAATGTTGTATTAGTTACTTACCTAGTTCGTGTGCACTAGGTTGCAAGACTAATCAATAGGCTAAACTCTGCCTGTATAAATCTGCAATATCAAGGCTAATCTGTAGACTAAACTTTGCCGTATGAATCTGCATACTTATAATGTGAGTCATTCTCTTTTTATCAAATTACTTTCAAAATCATGTTTATTTTCAAGGTTATAATTACAGGGATTACGTCTTTGTAATCACCATATTACAGCCGGTATGTGGGGTTTTGTATACATTACTTGATAATCTTCACCATTGGACAACGAGTTAGCCAATGGGTGATATGACCATAGTCACAGAAACGAGTCGAGTGACAAGTACCGAGGGTAGTTGGTTGATATAGAAACATTGTAATCTCTCTTAATACTGTAAATTATAACAAACGTGTCATTTTAGCAAAATAGAATGATTCACTCAGTATTTCCCGCTGACAAAACCTTTTTCAAACATGTTTCAGGTAATTACAGTAGATTGGATTAAGAGATGGATACGGCACTGAAAGGCATCAAGAAGTGGCTTATTTATTAATTAAATCAAAATAAGAAATATTGTTTTATGTAATAAAATTTATCTTTATTAAAGCTACCATTGTAAAACATGGGTTTATCCCATTTATTTATTAAATAAAATCCGGTGTTTTCTAAACTCTGATATTTTTCCTAACTCACGGTCCTGATGAAATTTCCGCTGCAACGTTTTTAAAATAATCACCGGTACCACTTGGCTGTTCGCGGCTCCCGATTCCGTCCAGGGTGGGTCGGGGGTCGTGACATTTGGCGTTTTGTTGGTTTGTTTATATAGGCGAAGCAAAATCCCTTCGAACGGTGTGACCTCTTGAATTGTAAAGAGGTTGTTTATTAAGCAGGCGTGTTGGTTCATGCGATGCATGACACGAAACGACACCTCTGTTAAATCTGCTTGTAAAACATTATCAATGTAACGAAGGGATGCTTTGGTTCATTTGAGGAAGTTATTCTTTAACAACAATGGTTAAATAAAGGATGCATCGGTTTATTTGAAGAGAAAATTCTTTACCAATAAGTTGGTTTTGCATAAACTTTTTTGATTATAAGATGAGGCGGTGTGAGCGAGTATGTGACACACATATCTATATTAAAGTATAATAATAATAATAATAATAATAATAATAATAATAATAATAATAATTAAAGCATCAACTTCGTTCTTTAAACAACACGCGATTTTCGTATTTACAGCCGACATATGATTATAAAAATGTGGTGTTTTAATTAACATATGAAGAGGTGTGTCTCAACAATCATGGCAATTCATTAGAAGGATACTGAAAAGACACGTCTAAAGGACGCAACTTTTAAACGAAAGGACATGACTCAACAATATACAACATATATTATAATTATCTAACGGACGTGACTTTTAAACGAAAGGACATGACTCAAGTTACTTTTTGTACGGTTATATAAACTCATCAATATACAACATATATTATAATTATCTAACGGACGTGACTTTTAAACGAAAGGACATGACTCAAGTGACTTTTTGTAGGGTTATATAATGTACAGATTTCGTCGCCCTTTACTTGTAACCTAATATTATGAAAAGTGCCGTAGCTTGTTCCATCGTTTACGGAAATAGTCTTCCTTCAAATATTTAATAAACTTATTAATTAACATACCTTAAGGAGGTACATGGGTATTGAAAGGTAACCCTTCTCTTGGATTTTTGTTTTGATGCGAACCTACACACGTTTGAAACTAGGATTTGAAAGTTTTTTATGTGAAAAATGAATACAATATGTTAAGAGTTATATTACGAAGAAGATAACTCTGTTTTTCCCAAAAATGGTTTAAGCTTTGTTTTCTTTTCATTTTTTTTTTTGAATAGCAAGACGGAACTTTTGTTAACCAAAACAAAAAACCAAGGCCATAGCAAGTTGCTATAACCATGCTGTACATCAAAAGTTTAAACCAAAAAGGTTACATAAGCAAATCAAATTCAAACTAACTTCACCATGAAAAGTAAACCCAACTCTCCCAAGAATTTACTTGCACCTTTGTTCTATGCTTCACCCATTGATAAGATTCTGCTTTAATCTCTTCGATTATCTTAAATAGTTCTCCGTTCTTTGCTCTAAATATCTTTTCATTTCTGTTTTTCCATATTTTCCATGATGTTAGTAAAAAAATTGCGTGTGTAACCTTTTTTCTTGTCTTCGACCAGTTGTAATCATTCACCGAGTTGAGGATCTCCCCAAGTGTATTGCGTTTTACAGCCGCAGGAGCTTTGACCCACGTTCCTACTTATTCCCATACAGCTTCGGCCACGCTGCACTTTACCAGAATGTGGTCTGGTGTTTCTTCTTCTTGATCGCATAACCTGCATAGCCCTGACGTCAATGGTACACCTCTTGCTCTAAGTTGTGTTGCTGTTGGTATCTTTCCTTTTGATGCTCTCCATGCAAACATACAAGCCTGTTGTGTCGCCCAGTTATTCCAAAAGAAGTCTTCCGCCTGCTCGTTCAAATTTAAGTTCCTTGATAAAGTGTTTCTAATTCCTTTCACCGAGAACATCTGATCGTCCTCACATTTCCACAGCCACTGATCGCTACTATCCGATAGCCTGACTTCCTTTAATCTTTCATGTAATTCCTCCATTTGCTGTTTTTCCAGATCCGAATTTGGTATCCTTACCCAACCCCAATCCCATAACACGCCATCATTTAGCCGCCTATAACAATCCTCAACCTTGGACCTTTTATCTTTTACAATTTGGTACAACAACGGATATTCTTCACGTAATGAATTGTTGCCGAGCCACACGTCAATCCAAAACATGGTTTTGTCACCTCTACCCACTTTACTTATAAGGTTTTTCTCTATTTCCACTCCCCTTTTGTTCATATCTTTACCTATTTCCGCAATTGTTTTCCATAACCCGGTTTGGTCCTTTTTTAACGGAACCATACTTATCCTCTTTTTATTCCTATGAATTGCATTAATAACTTTCACCCACAGTTGATTAGGCTCCATTTTCAGCCGCCACCACCACTTAGCTGTTAAGGCTAAATTGAGGTCTCTTATGCTACCGATTCCCAGCCCACCAAACTTTTATGCTGCTACAATTTTTTCCCATTTAACCCACCTCATCTTTTTGTTTGAGTTACAACCCCCCCCCCCCTAAAAATTTTCTCCTTATTCCTTCTAAGACTTTTATGACTGCAATCGGACACTTGTATATAGACAAGTAGTAATTTGGCAAACTACCTAGCACAGACTTTACTAAGGTTGCCCGCCCAGCAAAGGATAGCAATTTTGCTTTCCAATTTGATAGTCTCCTATTGAAAGTGTCAATGACTTCTTTCCAATTTTGTATTCGATTCAATTTTGCACCTACTTTTAGACCCAAGTAAGTAAACGAGAAGTTACCTGGTTTGAAACCGAGACTTTCGCCCTTTGTTACTATCTCCTCTTCTTCGATCCTGACCCCAAAAGCTTACTTTTTGTTGGATTCACTTTCAAGTCTGATACTAGATGGAAGCATGTCAAAATTATTTTCAAGTTCCTTATGTTGTCTTCTTCCCATTATCTTACGTAAAAATGTACTCAATTTTACGTAAAATTAAGTACAGTATATTAAGGCTATATTATGAAGAAGATAAACCTTATTTAAAAATTATTATCTTAGTGAAATTGACCACTCTACCATATCACATGGGTTCCCTATAGTATTATTAATGTATTAAGTACAACTTCTTTAAATAGCAGTTTCATTTAGGTTCATAAGCATACACGGACTCAATAAGTAAAATTTAGGTTGGATTCTTTTACTTAACAAGCTTATTTAGTCTCAAACTCATTTAATCTCATATAGTAGGTCACAAGAAGAGTCTCGATTTCTTTACACCTCTACTTTTTATTTAAGGAAATAATTTGTGAATATTTGTATTAATTGTAATTATTCTATTTCATATATTTCCTGTATCATGTTATTAACTCTCGATGATTATAGGAGAGATACTTGTAACTAATTGTTACAAATATATCCCTCAATCCTCAATTACGTTTTGAGGTTGATTCTATCTTTCTCTACATGGTATCAGCCTAATATTCTTCCCTTTCTCTTACCCGAAAACTCCTTCCTTTTCTTCCTGCGACCTCCCATGGCCTCCTCTGCCGATACAACCAACAATTCCCATCTTCCTCCAATTAAACTCTCTTCTTCCAACTACCTTATATGGCGTACCCATATGACCCTGCTGTTGTCTCTTCACAAGCTTTCGGCTCACATCGATGGAACTTCCCCACTCTCCGAAACTGTCACAACAGACAACAAATCTGTGCTGAACCCAGATTACGTGTCATGGACTGTCGCGGATCAGAAAGCAGCCCTCCTCCTTCTTTCTTCTCTGACCAAGGAGGCTGCCACCGAGGTTCTCGGTTTAACAGGTGCACGACAGATCTGGATTGCTCTCGAGAACATGTACAGCAATGCGTCCATTGAACGCGTGCAGTCCCTACGGGACTCTCTTCAGCGACTTACAAAGGGTGCGTCTACTGTTACGGAATTCTCTCATAAATTTAAGCTCTTTTGTGAACAACTTGCTGCGATTGGTCATCCGGTTGCCGAAACAGATAAATTGCATTGGTTTCTTCGTGGGCTTGGTCCCTCTCATGAAAGTTTCTCTGTTGCTATAAGAGCCGTAAAACCCGCACCTTCATTCCATGATATTGTCGCTCAAGCAGAGAGTCATGATCTGTTTTCTCAGTCTCTTCACAGCCATGTTACACCGCCGGCTGCGCTTCACGTTGATGTGTACAAAATGCAACATATAAATTACATCAAATGTGGCATAAAACTAACCTTTTTTAGTACTAATGTTGGAAAAAGTGTGTTTTTGTCTTCCTTTTGTATTTTCAGGATTAAATGAACTCAAATTAACAAAAGAAGCAAAAAGGCAGCTAAATCTAACATAAATACAAGAAAAGGAACAAACGTGGCATGCCTGACCCCCCCGACAGCATCTTCCCAAGCAAAATCAAGAAGACAGAAGGCTGAACACGCCCCGTGCTCAGTGAACACGGGGGCGTGCCCAAGTGTCAGCAGAAAAGACAAAGCTGTAGAAGCTTCTATCACCCACCACGGGGGCGTGCCCAGCAGACACGGGGCCGTGGTGAACTCTAAGATTCGCAGAATCTGGGGAAATCTTGATAGTACAGATACGCTTCTACACACGGGGGCGTGCCCAGCAGACACGGGGGCGTGGTCAACTAATGCAGACAAACTGAAATTAATGAAGAAAGAGAAGGAAGGTGGACACGGGGCCGTGCCCGAGCCTCTGTTCAGCCTATAAATAGGGATGCTTGGCTCATTTGCAAACCATCCATTGACACACCACCTCTCTCACACTTCCCCCACCACCCACCACCATCACAACACCATCATCCATTGTCCATCATAGAGTGTGTGAGTCGTCTCGGGATCCAAGATTGATCGTAAGAGTTCTTGACAATCAAAGGCCATGTTTGCCTAAGTCTCTTACATCACTTGGTGAAGACAAGTGTCTAGTGTAATACCTTTTATTTTTAATCTTTTCGCACTTTTTATTTGGTTATGTATTAATGACTTTAATAACTAGTTTCTTATGTTGAAGGTGATTCTTCCTTATCGTTTGTCCGTGGTGTCTTGGCATTATTTTACTGTCTATATAAAATAAAAGATTTTCACCATTCATATCTCCACGGTCTATATGGAGATATGTTGGCTACCTGGTCGGGGGTTAAGGGAACGGCTTGGTAAGAGTCTTGCCTTGTTCAGTGTATAGATCCTGCAAGGACCTGGGTCAAATTTAGTAGGACCTCCTTCAATACCCACCGGTATTGGATGGCGGGGGTCCAAACTCTTTGATCCCCTCATATGTAAGCTACTATTAATACTTTAACCCGTCTACTTAGGACTGTATCCCTGCTGACTCAGACTACTTAGCCGAGGGTAACGTCACCTTCAAAAGAGGGGCCTACCATAATATGCATTAATAACTTAATTAATTATCTTTCAATAATCCGACCCTTTAGGATTGTATCCTTGCTGACTCAAACTACTGGGTTGAGGGTAACGTCACCTTCAAAAGAGGGGCCTACTACAATAACTAAGATAATCTCTTAAAAAGTGCAAAAGTGCGGAAATAATCAAAGGTTACACTAAACACGAGTCGGAGCCAAGTGATTCATCTTGTCTATCTGTTTTTATTTTATTTTTCAGCATTTTAGTTAGTCTTTATTTTTCTAGTTTAAAACCTTTTTCTAAACTTTTGATTTGATTAGACGTTGAGGATAAACCGGTACTAAAAGCTCTTGTGTCCTTGGACGACCTCGGTATCTTGCCAACACTATACTACGCTCACGATGGGTGCACTTGCCCATATGTGCATTTTGGTGTTAGTAAAATATCGTGTTTTATAAATTTAAAACTTGACTAACGTGTAAAAAGGGCTTAAAATATACTTAAATATATATACACACCGCACGCACATCAAGTTTTTGGCGCCGTTGCCGGGGACACAAGGATTTTAAGAAAGCTTAAAATCGACGGCCTAATCAGTTTTTCAAAACCTTTTTAAAACACGCACATTTTTCTGCATTTTAGTTAGATTTTTGCATTTACAGTGACCTGAATACGGGCCGTGCTCACTGAACACGCCCCCGTGCTCAACGAAATCAGTAACTTTAATTAAAACTCCCAGATACATATTCTGAACACGGGGCCGTGTCCAGTGAACACGGGGCTGTGTCCAGCCTCTGTTTCCGTCTTTATTTTTGTTTTCTAGTCTCGAGACTTGGTTGTGGTCTGCTGAGTGATTCTTATGGATCAGTACTCAGGAGGTTACAACTACACCTATGAGGAGGATGATTATAGGAATAACTATTGCACTAATTATGGTAACCCGCACTTGGTCCAATATTGTAACTTATATCAACCATCCACTTCATACACTTACTATGAGGAGCCCAAGTACAAGCCATCAACTTCATACACATCCTATGAAGACCAAAGGTATGAACCCCCTCCCTCATACTCATATTTTGATGAACCAAGGTATGAGCCTTTATACTCATACTTTGAGGAACCAAGATATGAGCCACCACCTTCATATGCTTACTATGAGGAACCTTGGCGTGAACAACCCACCTCATATGAGTATTATGAAGAACAAAATTACGACCCTTATCCATCATATACTTACAATGAAGAACAATGGTGTGAACCATCTACTTCATATGGGTATTATGAGGAACAAATGATCGAACAACCGGATTCAAGCTTTGAAAATTCCGATCCTTACTCTATCACCGAAGTGACCAATAGGATATTAGAACACCTTAAAACTATCGAGCGCTAAATAAAAGAATCTCGCGCAAGGGAAGAGGAGTCCCGAGCAAGAGAAAAATTAAATAAAGAAGAGATAGTTGAAAGTGTAAAAATGGAAGAACAAATAAGTGAAAAGCCGACACATGAGTTAAACAACGAAAAAGGTAAGTTCGTTAACGTTAAAATTCAAGAAGAGTCTAATTTTGAAGAAATTAATCTCTTGTCACCTTCTTTTGAAAATCATTGTTTAGTTCCCACTCATGCTAAGTTTTTAAAAGAATTAAACACTAACACTAAAATTGACGAAACGGTAAGCGTTAAGTTAACTAATGATCAAACCTCGCTAATAAAAGAAGATCCATTTGAAATTAACATTACACCGGTTCCATGTTTTTTCAAAATTCATTTATTAGTAATGTCACAATTGATAAAGATCTTTGTGTTAACATAATGCCAAACTACATTTTCGAAAAATTAAGTATTAGTGATTTTTCTCCACTTCAAATACCCATTTTTCTATCTGATCGGAAAGTAATAAAATCAATCGGTGTAGTTGAAGATGTCTTGGTTCAAACTAATCAAATGGTAATCCCAACCGACTTTGTCATCCTCGATGACGCTCCTCTAGTGTTGGGACGACCCTTTGTAAAAACCCACGAAGCTTTGAAAAACCGGAAGTTCAACAATCTACCTATTCAATTAGGGGCATTTAAAAAGAGTGTCGATCTTGAGCGGTCAATGAAATATCCATTAGGCAATAATGACCCCCTAATTGAAGATGAAGATGAACCACCCGATACAAGTGAAAAGATTGACCACTTTGTTGAAGAAGAGGTCGCCATAGAACAAACTTTTAAAGTTCTTGATCAAAATGAGCAACCCAATAAGGAGTCTTCTAAAGACCCACCTCTTGAGCTCAAAGAACTTCCAAAAGGTTTGGAATATGCTTTTCTAGACAAAGATGGTAAATCACCTGTAATTATTTCGTCTAAATTAAGTAGTTTAGAAAAAGAAAAATTAATTAATCTTTTGAAAAAACACAAAAATGCGATTGCTTGGAAGCTTGTAGATATTAAAGGAATAAGTCCTTCCATGTGCACGCACAAAATTTTAATGAATGATGACTACAAATCGATAATACAACCACAACGTCGAGTAAATCCAAATATTCAAGAAGTGGTTAAAAACGAAGTCATCAAATTACTTGACGCCAGACTTATTTATCCTATCTCCGACAGTCCTTGGGTAAGTCCCGTCCAAGTAGTCCCAAAGAAAGGAGGTATGATGGTAATAACTAACGAAAAGAATGAATTAATACCAACGAGAACCGTCACAGGATGGAGAGTATGTATAGATTATAGACGATTAAATGAAGCAACAAGGAAAGATCACTTTCCTTTGCCCTTCATTGATCAAATGTTAGAAAGATTATCCGGTCATAAATTTTACTGTTTCTTGGATGGTTTTTCAGGTTACTTTCAAATCCCGATAGCACCCGAAGACCAAGAAAAGACAACCTTCACATGTCCCTATGGAACTTTTGTTTATCGACATATGCCATTTGGTTTATGTAATGCCCCCGCAACCTTCCAACGTTGTATGGTGGCCATCTTCCATGACATGATAGAAAAGACAATGGAAGTCTTCATGGACGACTTTTCTATCTTTGGGGATTCATACGACCAATGCCTCGATAACCTTGAACGAATGCTATCCCGATGTGAGGAAACTAACCTCGCCCTTAATTGGAAAAAATGTCATTTCATGGTAACGGAGGGAATAGTACTCGGTCACAAAATCTCAAGCGAAGGAATGGAGGTTGATCGAGCCAAAATAGACACTATTTCTCGATTACCACCCCCATCCTCCGTTAGAGCTATCAGAAGTTTCCTAGGGCATGCCGGATTTTATAGGCGGTTTATCAAAGACTTTTCTAAAATTTCAAGACCTCTAATAAAATTACTTGAAAAATATGCCCCTTTCATCTTTGACAAGGATTGCAATCAAGCATTTCTAACCCTAAAGGAAATGCTAGTCAATGCACCTATCATGATAGCGCCTGATTGGAAATTTCCTTTCGAAATCATGTGCAATGCAAGTGACTTTGCAGTTGGAGCTGTTTTGGGACAAAGAAAAGAAAAGCTTTTTCACCCAATTTATTATGCTAGTAAAACACTTAACGATGCACAAGAAAATTACACAACAACTGAAAAAGAATTACTAGCTGTGGTATTTGCTTTTGATAAATTTCGTTCTTATCTTGTTCTTTCTAAAACAATAGTCTATACAGATCATGCAGCCATTCGATATCTATTCAAAAAGCAGGACGCAAAACCACGTTTGATTCGGTGGATTTTACTCCTCCAATAATTTGATATTGAAATCAAAGACAAAAGAGGAGCAGAAAACACTGCAGCAGATCATCTTTCGCGCTTAGAAGACCCAGCTTTGGAGGAAACCAGGGATGAGCAAATCAACGAGAAATTTCCAACGGAGCCCCTAGAAATGGTGGAATACAAAGAAGAACCATGGTACGCCGACTATGCTAACTACCTAGCTAGCGGAATAGTCGCAAAAGGTTGGCCACATCATCAAAGAAAAAAGTTCTTTGCTAATGTGAAGTATTATTTTTTGGAAGATCCTTATCTTTTCAAAATGTGTGCCGACCAACTCATCCGACGATGCGTACATGGTAGCGAAGCAAGAAGAATTCTCCGCCATTGTCATGAAGGTCCATATGGAGGACATCATGGTGCCGCTAGTACCGCACGAAAGGTATTTGATTCAAGGTTTTATTGGCCAACCATTTACAAAGACGCCCAAAGTCTTGTCAAGACATGTGATGCTTGCCAAAGAACAGGTAATATTTCTTCCAAAAACGAAATGCCCCAAAGTGGCATTCTTGTTTGTGAAATTTTTGATGTGTGGGGACTCGACTTTATGGGACCTTTTCCACCGTCAAAAGGAAACAAATATATACTTGTGGCAGTAGATTACTTGTCTAAATGGGCCGAGGCCGAGGCACTTCCAACAAATGATGGAAGAGTCGTGGTAAGATTTCTGAAAAAATTATTCTCTCGTTTTGGAACATCTAAAGCATTAATAAGTGATAGAGGTACCCATTTTTGCAGCCATCAACTTGAAAAAATCTTAACAAGATATGGGGTCTATCACCGGGTCTCAACAGCATATCACCCTCAAACAAACGGACAAGCCGAAGTGACTAATAGAGGTTTAAAACGAATACTTGAAAAAACCTTAGGGTTAAATAAAAAGGAATAGGCCGATAAATTAGATGATGCTTTATGGGCTTTTCGAACTGCTTATAAAACAACAATAGGTACAACCCCATATAAGCTCGTCTATGGAAAAAGCTGTCATTTGCCAGTAGAAATTGCACACAAAGCCTACTGGGCAATTAAAAATGTAAACTTAGATTTAGAATTTGCTGGTAGAAATCGATTTTGTCAATTAAATGAATTAGACGAACTTAGGAATTATGCATACTCAAACTCTGAAATTTATAAGGAAAGAATGAAAAACTTGCATGACAAACATATTAAACCTAATGAATTTCGAGTAGGAGATCAAGTTCTTTTGTTTAATTCACGACTTCGACTATTTCCTGGTAAATTAAAGTCTATGTGGTCAGGACCTTTTTCCATCACCCATATTTTCCCACACGGTGCAGTAGAAATTAAATCTCGGAATGGAATTCCATTCAAAGTCAATTGCCAACGGCTGAAACTCTATCAAGGATTTATTGAGGATGAAGAGGAAGAAATCTCGCTTCAAATGGCCGAAGAATGAAAGCATCAACATCATACCTGGTAAGTTACGAACAAACGGGTTGACATCTAAATCGGTAAGTATTCTGACCAAGTTTTTGGGAAACAAGAGCACTCACACGAGCACTAAAAAAAATTTAAACTTTGCTCGGCACGGGGCCGTGTCCGCGCGACTGTCGGGATAAAACCCCTTTTTCATAACAGTTACTTCATTCCACACGCCCCGTTTCCCCAAAAACGCTCTGGTTCAGACGATTTTTCTGCAAGATTTCGACGTCTCCTCTACTTATAACAACATCAAGGTATGATTCTAACATCATTAGTAGTTAGATTAAGCATTTGCATGTAGTTAAAACATCAAAAATTTGGGGAAAAATCTAGGGTTCTTAAACTTCATCTGGATCGAACCTCAAATTTTTGCATAAATCTGTTAGCATTAGTTTAGATTCATGTTATAGGAAGTAAATCCACTTGTATTGTTCAAAGATTCGCCCGATTTCTCACAAAAACCCCAAACCCTTGTTTTTGAACCGAAAAAGATAAAATTGAAGGGGTAAACGGTTTGTTTTGGGAAAAATGGCACTTGGGGTTTCATTTTCGGGGAAACCGCACCTACTGGACTAAAAATTTTCAAGTTTTCGGGACCGGGTCGAAAATGAAGTTTTTGAGTAACAGACGCCTGGACACGGGGTCGTGTCCGCTGAACACGGGGCCGTGTCCAGCTAGTTGTTTTCAGTTTTCTTCGAAAATTTCACTGTTTCATGCTAACTTTTGGTGTATTCTTTTAGATGTCCAAGAAATTCACAAGGTTCAATGCAGCTGAGCAAGACGCTAAAGCAAGAAACGATGTGCTTCGAACCAGACTGGAAGAATACCCAAGACAAGTGTGCATGGAGCTTTTAGCAATGGTGAACCAACTTGACCGGTTTAACAACCTCGTTACCGGCCCACTAAGAGCTGCCCTAACCACTCGACTTCGCTCGGTCCACGAGTACAATCTGGAATTCTATAGAACCTTCGTGTTCAATTCAAAATGTGACCCTTTTGATAATGATGGGGTGGAGTTCCGATGTGGTGGAACTAAGTACTCGATTTCGATGGCACAGTTTGGGTCGATAGTTGGGTTGTATGCAGAGGAAGATGCGGGTAATGAAGAGAATACCAGAGGGGTGCGAGAGTTGGATGAAAACGAGTGCCAAGCCGCTTGGGCTCAAATAGGAGAAGGGCACTACAACCCGAGCAGCACTAAGAGCACTAAGCTGAGGGACCCTCTTTACCGTTACATCCATAGGGTCCTCGCTTACTCTCTTAGCCAAAGGCATGATAGCGGTGGCGTTGTTGGGTTGAGAGATCTGGTGGTCCTTCATTGCATTCATAACCGCAGACACCTCGATGTTCCGTTCCTCCTGCTCCGCAACATGCATTGGAACAGGCTTGCTACTCCACCAACCCCTATCTTCTTCGGGGGGTGGATTTACCGTCTCTTTAAGCGCTTCGTGGACATGCCCAGGTCTTTCAAAAAGAGCCCATGGTCGGGAAGAGTGGACATACACATCTGCCGCTCCATGAACCTGATTTACGAAGCCGAAGACGGGTCAGTTAGCTTCCAAAGAGTCCAGGGGCATGCATGGAACCCATAAGAGGCACTCGTCCTTCGCGCTCCACAGTTTCAACAACCTCCTCAGTACCTGTACCAGCCCCACGGTGATCCGGGCCAATCCTCCTCACGAGGAGGCGGTTTTCCTAATTTTCAAAGCTTACATGACTTATTGCAGGAAAACCTCATGTGCACCAAGAACACCTATAACATGGCGAGCAACACGTACACCAGGGTCGGAGCAATTGAGAGAAACATATCCGACATTCAGGATGACATTGGGAATATCCGAGAGTACATGGCGGGGCATGGAGGAGGAGGTGATGACGATGAGGACGAAGACATGGACTAGGCGGGAGGAGTAGAGGTAGGAGCAGATGGTTGGTGATCCCACAGGTTAACCCTTTTCTTTTGAACAATTTCCGGCCTGCGTGCCGTGTGTTGAACAATTTACTTCCTTTAACTCTTTTAGTTTCTGCATTTTCTTTTCTTTTTAACTTTAGGATGTGGATGTTTTGAACTATGGTAATTTAGGATGCTTGTTATGGTTTGGTGTAGTGTTTATTGATAAAACAGGTACATACGAGGCTTAGAGTACTAAATATTAGTGCTACTAAAGCCGGAGCAGAAAAAAACGAAGCCAGAAACCTGTTGTTCACCTTTGCAGATTGTCAACACGGGGTCAGCCGACACGCCCCCGTGTCCATTGCCCAGACCTGATATTTGTTAAAAATCTGCAGATTTACACCAGACACGGGGTCGTGCTCAGCCAACACGCCCCCGTGTCTAACTTCTGTAAATTTTCGTTACTGGCACTCTGACCACGGGGTCGTGTCCATCCGACACGGGACCGTGTCCAGTCGTCCAATAACATAATTTTTTGCTTTTTCACACCTTTTTACACATTCAATCAACCTAAAAACTTATTTTTGGGACACATTGAGGACAATGTGTAATTTAAGTGTGTGTGTGTGTGGGGGGGGGGGGATGCTAAAACCTTGAATCATGCAAGTCCTAATTACAAGCCTTACACAAAACTCTATTGGAACCGCTAATCACCCCAATTATTTTTTTTTCAAAAATTTTTCATTTTTTTTACTTGTCTAGGTTTAACTTGGGAATTTCAAATTCTAAAAAGGTTATATTTTTACAAATTTACAACCGATAGCATCGTGATAAAAAGAACCAACATAAGAAAATTATGAAACGGCATGACAAGCTTAGTTAAAATTTGATTATATATACTTGATCACATAAAAACCCATTCCCACAAAAAGTGAGTTTTGAGCCTTTATTGAGCATACAAATACATATCTTTAAACTAAATGCTCATTTTTCGTTTTTTTTGTGAATAGCCGCTTGGTTCTTACGACTCTAGAACTTGCCACGACGATACATTCCCGGTCCTTACCAACTTAAACCCGAGTAAGTAAATGACGGAGGCATTAGGACTAACCCTTTTTATTTCTACACCATTATCTTTTCTTTTTTTTACCACCTACCCAAAATCCCCCTAGTTAAACCCTTTGAGCCTAAACCTTTTCATTTCATAACCCAAAACAAACACCCTTTCACCCACCAAAACTTTTTTATTTTTAACCCTTTATTTTAGTAACAAGCTCGGTTTTTCGTATGACTTTTCAAAAAAAAAATGATGAAGCAAAAGAGAAATAAACAAACAACTTTATCAAAAATAACTTTGTTTGAATAATCGCTTCATCGAAATAAAAAAAAATCAAAAAAAATCAAAAAAATAAAAAGTCTTGCGAGAATCGACGCTTTTTACGCTTTTCGCCCTTTTCTACTAACCACTAACCCAACCACCTATCTTTAACCCAAGCCTAACCCTTCACCCCAACAGTCCTCTTGATATTTACAAAGGTGTATAGTTAAAAAGAAGGAGGATTGATTGCTTGGCAAGCCTATGGTAGGAGTAAGTTCCATGCCGCTCTTGAGTGATTCACTAAAATACATCTTCGGTCGAGTGTTGAGTGATCCCCGTGAGGTATGTGAACTTGTATATAAGTGGAATTTTAAAAAGGCATGTTATGCCCTAAAAAGTAATTCATCTCATGTAGTGTTTTAAATAAATCATGACGAATATGATTGTAAATAAATAAAAATAAAACTTAATAAAGAATCTTGGAAATCCCGACACTCTATGACAAGTCCAAAAACCTTCTCTTCTACCCATTCCATTTGGTAGTGTAGAGCCACGTTATAAAGAGTTTTGCTTGAGGACAAGCAAAGATTCAAGTATGGGAGTATTTGATGTGTACAAAATGCAACATATAAATTACATCAAATGTGGCATAAAACTAACCCTTTTTTAGTACTAATGTTGGAAAAAGTGTGTTTTTGTCTTCCTTTTGTATTTTTAGGATTAAATGAGCTCAAATTAATAAAAGAAGCAAAAAGGCAGCTAAATCTAACATAAATACAAGAAAAGGAACAAACGTGGCATGCCTGACCCCCCGACAGAATCTTCCCAAGCAAAATCAAGAAGACAGAAGGCTGAACACGCCCCGTGCTCAGTGAACATGGGGGCGTGCCCAAGTGTCAGCAGAAAAGACAAAGCTGTAGAAGCTTCTATCACCCACCACGGGGGCGTGCCCAGCGGACACGGGGCCGTGGTCAACTCTAAGATTCGCAGAATCTGAGGAAATCTTGATAGTACAGATACGATTCTGCACATGGGGGCGTGCCCAGCGGACACGGGGGCGTGGTCAACTAATGCAGACAAACTGCAACTAATGAAGAAATAAAAGGAAGGTGGACACGGGGCCGTGCCCGAGCCTCTGTTCAGCCTATAAATAGGGATGCTTGGCTCATTTGCAAACCATCCCTTGGCACACCACCTCTCTCACACTTCACCCACCACCATCACAACACCATCATCCACCACCATCATCCATTGTCCATCATAGAGTGTGTGAGTCGTCTCGGGATCCAAGATTGATCGTAAGAGTTCTTGACAATCAAAGGCCATGTTTGCCTAAGTCTCTTACATCACTTGGTGAAGACAAGTGTCTAGTGTAATACTTTTTATTTTTAATCTTTTCGCACTTTTTATTTGGTTATGTATTAATGACTTTAATAACTAGTTTCTTATGTTGAAGGTGATTCTTCCTTATCGTTTGTCCGTGGTGTCTTGGCATTATTTTACTGTCTATATAAAATAAAAGATTTTCACCATTCATATATCCACGGTCTATATGGAGATATGTTGGCTACCTGGTCGGGGGTTAAGGGAACGGTTTGGTAAGAGTCTTGCCTTGTTCAGTGTATAGATCCTGCAAGGACCTGGGTCAAATTTAGTAGGACCTCCTTCAATACCCACCGGTATTGGATGGCGGGGGTCCAAACTCTTTGATCCCCTCATATGTAAGCTACTATTAATACTTTAACCCGGCTACTTAGGACCGTATCCCTGCTGACTCGGACTACTTAGCCGAGGGTAACGTCACCTTCAAAAGAGGGGCCTACCATAATATGCATTAATAACTTAATTAATTATCTTTCAATAATCCGACCCTTTAGGATTGTATCCTTGCTGACTCAAAGTACTGGGTTGAGGGTAACGTCACCTTCAAAAGAGGGGCCTACTACAATAACTAAGATAATCTCTTAAAAAGTGAAAAAGTGCGGAAATAATCAAAGGTTACACTAAACACGAGTCAGAGCCAAGTGATTCATCTTGTCTATCTGTTTTTATTTTATTTTTCAGCATTTTAGTTAGTCTTTATTTTTCTAGTTTAAAACCTTTTTCTAAACTTTTGATTTGATTAGACGTTGAGGATAAACCGGTACTAAAAGCTCTTGTGTCCTTGGACGACCTCGGTATCTTGCCAACACTATACTACGCTCACGATGGGTGCACTTGCCCATATGTGTGTTTGGTGTTAGTAAAATATTGTGTTTTATAAATTTAAAACTTGACTAAAGTGTAAAAAGGGGTTAAAATATACTTAAATATATATACACACCGCACGCACATCACACGTTCAACAAAAACGTAAATCTTCAACGCAAGGTCGGGGTCGTGGTTTTTCTCATGGCACTTCATCTCGTGGATCATATGGCAGGGGTCATTGTACCAATCGACGTCCCCCTCATTGTCAGTTATGCCGTACAACCGGTCACTATGCATCTGCGTGTCCCGATTTGCACACTTTTGCAACTCAGTCTTCGGCTTCCGATGCTTCTTTAGCCAAGGCGTTCCATGCCCTATGCCACGTTACAAATGACACTCCTGATTGGTGTAACAACCCTCGGTAAAACCAACACCCTTATAATATTTCCGACACTCTAATATATTATAAAATGTCTCAGTATGTTTTGTATTACACCCCGTATATGAAAACCGAGCCCTAAATAGATTATAACATATAAAATAAATTAAAAATAAGAAATATAGGGCTGAGGCGGGCCGCGTAGACTCACCCCAACATCTTACGCGGGCGGTATCACTGCTGGAATTGACTTCGCTGACTTCTTTAGTTGAAGCGGGCCGCGTAAGGGTGTATTTGTAGTTGACGCGGGCCGCAACAGATCATGAAACGCAGAGACATCCGGTGCTGACACGTGTCGACATCGTGTCGAGTCTACTTGGTGACCCAGCTAAACTACAGCGTTGACCGATGTTGACGCGGGCCGCGTAAGTGACCCTTGTCTTTTACGCGGGCCGCGACAGGACCAGAATCCAGCCATATAAATAGATAGCATCAGATTACAATTTCCGTCGCTCATTCACACTTCTCAATCTCGAATTCTGAAAGTATTAAGCATTATAGTTGGGTACTATACCCCTAATTAGCGAGGTTCTGCTCCGTTGTAAGTATTATAACCCCAGTTTCATAACAGTTACGCTGCCCGATTAATTTAGGGTTCCGTAACAACTGTCGTGGTTCTGCCCGACGTAGTTGTTGGAATGCCGTCTCGGGGAGGGTATTATTAATATTTTCAAAGGGTTATGATACTAACCAATGTAAATTTGTATAAATTATAGATTATATCCAGGAAACCTTTACGAAAAGCCTAAGACAGCAATGTGAGTTTATCCTCTTTTTGTTAACGTTTTTGGAATGTTTTATAAAACCTTAATTATTTACAATGTGATTAAGCGGTGATTGAGTCTTTGTAGTTCTTCAATTACTGCCGGTATTATGTGGTTTTGTATACAAAATTTACTACGAGTAGTAGTAAGTCTGAATGACAGTGCATTACCATTGGACGACGAGTTAGCCAATGGGTAATTTGACCATAGCCATAGATCCGGTCGAGTGGCAAATACTGAATGAGTAATTGTGTAGAAATAAACAATGTGATCTCTCTCAATACTGTTTTAATTGATAAAATGTTTCTTGATTAAACTGGGATTCACTCACCAGTATTTCCGACTGACAAATGTTTTTAAAACGCGTTACAGGTAACACAATGTGAACAGCCAATTAATGAAAGCCAGCTGGAGAGCACTGAAGGCTTGGGGAAAAATGTGGCTATAAAAGTTACCTAATAAACGATGTTTTAAATTCAATAAAATAGGGTTTTGTCCCTATAATTGTATTGTAACAAGAAACTTGGGTTTTGCCCATGTGTTTATTAATATCAATTATGGTGGTTTTACTCTGATAAACATTTCCTAACTACGGTCCTGATGTAAATTCCGCTGCAAGACTAAATAACCTGATACCACCGAAACTCTGAGATCGCGTCTTCCCGTTCCCGGGAATCAGGGATCGGGGGTTGCGACAGAAGGTGGTATCAGAGCCTAGCCACTGGTCTGAGCCAAAGAAGTGTTCTGCTGACACTTAAATTTTAAATTTTGTTAGGAAATAAATTATGAAAGTATATGCATAACTGTATTTATTTGTTATGTGTTATGTGACTATCTGTTAGTTTACAGTATGAGTGATCAAGAACCATCAGATATGAATCGTCAGTTATCTTATTCACCTAGGAGTGAAGGTACATCATCACAGCCTGCCCTCTCTGGGTATACTGCTGACCAGGAAGACGGGATGTTTGCCTTTAGAGCTAAGTCGGAGGAGCCATTTCCTACTAAGAAACGAGGATGGTTCAGTAAAGAAGCTTTTGCTCGTAGGAAGAGAATGCGAAAATTGCAACAGCAAAGAGCCTTAGCAGCTATTAAGAGAGAGACAGATGCTCATACGCAAGATATGCTAAATAGAAGCCTAGCTAATTTCCATATCCTAGCTACAACTGCTGCTGACCCAAGTCTGGAACAATTAGTAGCCCCACAACCACAAAACCCAGAACAACTCATGGAAATAGAAAACCAGGAAACTCAAGTGGAGATGAATGATTTTAATCCTGACGAAATTCCTAGGGTATCTGCACCAAATCCCCTAGACCCAAATTACGACCCATGGTGGGACGAGAATAGAGACTATGTGCAACGTTACTCTATTCCTGAAGACACACCTATAGGAGCCTATTCAGGTATGGATCCTTTAGATCCCTATTACCATGATAACTACATTAGGGGAATTTTGGAGGATCCTTACCAACTTCAGGCACTTTTACCTCCATATCAGGAACCCGCACCCCAGATTCCAAACCCAGTCCTAGAACCTGCACCCCCAATGAGTGCAGAAAACGTCCAAGAACTTAGGACTTTTGGGGAGGAAATTTTAGAAAGCAGTGAGAGGATGCGTCAGGTGGGAGAGCGTCTCGTATGGAAATACGATGAGCGCAATATGGATTTTTGGATGAATCCATATCCGTGAATGTTAGAATGGAAGAAGCGGTAGTAATAATATATATATATATATATATATATATATATAAATAAAAAAAATAAAATAAAAAAATATGTGTGTACGGATGCATATTACTATTTTATTTCTGTTGGTATTGTAATCTTTATTTCTGTACTAGTGTGTAATAGACGCATAAGTATATGAAAAGAGTATAGTAGCAATGATCTACGTTTTTGGCTAGATTGTGTGTTATGTGATTAACTATATTAAAATATTAATTGTGATATTAATATGGGATAAATGTTTAAAATTCAGATGGCCGACGAAGAAAATCAAGGGAATCTGAATAATGATAACCAGAGTAACATTAACGTGGTTAATGATAATCCGAGTATCAATAACAATGGAAACCAAGTGGATAATAGTGCTATCCAACACATAGTAGCACAGGGAATTATAGATGCAATGCCATTTATACTTCAAACTGTTAAAGATGCTGATAATAATAGTAAGCATAGCAGTAAGCGACCAATTGAACCGGAACACAACGTGCACAATGGACCTTTACTTCAAATGCCTATTCCTGAAAGAAGAAGAACCATGCCTTATGGTTGTTCTTATAAAGAATTCTGGTCTTGTAAACCAATGGAATTCTCAGGCAACGAAGGGGCCATTGCAACCTTACGCTGGATAGAAAAGACTGAGGCAGTCTTAAGAATAAACAAGTGTGCTGAAGAAGACAAGATACTGTTTGCTTCTAATCTGTTTAAGAATGCAGCACTAGAATGGTGGAACAATATCCTTCAAACAAAAGGAAATGATAGAACCTATAATATGGAATGGGAAGAGTTTAAAGACAAGGTAGAAAGGAAATTCTGCCCACCCAATGAAAAAGAACAGATAGCAAACAAATTCTTAAACCTTAGGATGACTGGTGTGGATAGCAAGGGGTACACTAAATTATTCTTCGAATATGCTAGGATAGTGCCAAATCTTGCTTCACCAGAACCAGTGTTAATCTCCCGTTATATTTGGGGATTAATTGGAGAGATAAGACACGTAGTCAAGGCAGCAAGACCTCAAACCATAGAAGAAGCTGTAGAACTATCCAATACCTTGACTGATGAGTTAGTTCGTACCCGAGAAGAGGATCAAAAGAGAAACCTAACCCAGAAATTGACTCAAGAATTTCGTTATGGAAATTCTAACCGTGGGAAAAATATAGGTTCTACCTCTGCACCCTACTGTAGGTATTGCAAAAGAAAGCATTCAGGGAAATGTTCCATCTACTGTAACTTTTGCAAAATGTCGGGACACAAGGAAGAAAACTGCAGGAAGAAAGCTAACAGCAGGGTATGTTACAATTGCGGAGAACAAGGTCATATCAAGCTAAATTGCCCAAAATTAGCTCCAGCTCCAGATAACAAGAATACTAAAAATGCTAGAGCATTTATTCTGACTGCAGAAGAAGCCAAGATGATTCCATATGTCATAGCTGGTACGTTTTTAGTTAATGATGTTTTTGCTAAAGTATTATTTGACTCTGGTGCAAACCAAAGTTTTATTAATACATCGTTTTGCAAATTTCTAAATCAGTCATTAACTAAACTACCACTAGAATGCATAGTAGAGACAGCTAATGGAGAAACCGTTAGAATTTCTGAAATCTTGCAGGGAGCAAGAATAGAAATTTTAAATCAGAAATTTATTGCAAATCTTTATCCCATGAATCTGGTAGGATTTGATGTTGTTTTAGGAATGGATTGGTTAATAGCCAATAAAGCCAATATTTTATGTGATCAAAAGTTAATTCAAGTAAATTCACCAAAAGGTAAAACGATCACAATCAAAGGAGATAAGTCCTCTAAATCCACTAAATTTATCTCTGTGATGAAAACTGCAAGTTGTATAAGAAAAGGTTCTATAGTGTATTTGATTTCCATAATCACAAACACTAAAGGAAAAGAACTAAAAGATATTCCAGTAGTATCTCAGTTTTCAGATGTCTTTCCAGAAGAATTACCAGGACTACCTCCAGATAGAGAAGTTGAATTCAGAATTCATTTAATACCAGGAACATCACAGATTGCCAAAGCACCGTATCGTTTGGCACCTGCAGAAATGCAAGAATTGAAGAAACAATTAGATGAATTATTAGAGAAAGGATTCATACAACCAAGTTCGTCGCCGTGGGGAGCACCGATATTATTTGTTAAGAAGAAGGACGGATCAATGCGTATGTGCATTGACTATCGTGAATTAAACAAAGTCACAATTAAGAATCGGTACCCATTACCGAGAATCGATGATCTGTTTGATCAACTGCAAGGAGCCCGATTTTTCTCTAAGTCAGGATATCATCAATTAAAGGTACAGGAAGAGGACATTCCTAAAACCGCATTTAGAACGAGGTATGGCCATTATGAATTTACTGTCATGCCATTTGGTTTAACCAATGCCCCAGCTGCATTCATGGACATGATGAACCGAATATGTAAACCATATTTGGATAAATTCATAATTGTTTTCATAGATGATATTCTAATTTACTCTAAGAGTAAAGAGGATCATGCAA
Organism: Helianthus tuberosus; assembly: GCA_030545235.1. Taxonomy (NCBI): domain Eukaryota; kingdom Viridiplantae; phylum Streptophyta; class Magnoliopsida; order Asterales; family Asteraceae; genus Helianthus; species Helianthus tuberosus. The sequence continues at coordinate 14,473 of JARYGA010026870.1, read as the reverse complement.
GACATTTGCACGCACTTTTAAGTTTATTAAGAAAGGAAAAGCTTTATGCTAAATTTTCAAAGTGCGAATTTTGGTTAGAACAAGTACAATTCCTAGGACACCTAGTCAATCATGAAGGAATTCATGTAGATCCAACAAAGATCGAGGCAATTACGAAATGGAAAACCCCTGAATCACCAACTGAGGTTAGAAGTTTCTTAGGATTGGCAGGTTATTATAGAAGATTTATTAAAGATTTCTCTAGAATAGCCATTCCCTTAACTAAATTAACTTGTAAATCTGTTAAGTTTGAATGGGGATTAAAACAAGAAGAAGCCTTTAGAATTCTTAAGCAAAGATTAACCCATACACCTATACTAGCATTACCAGAAGGAACTGAAGACTTCATAGTCTATTGTGATGCTTCTAAATTAGGTTATGGATGTGTGTTAATGCAACGCCAAAAGGTTATAGCTTATGCATCTAGACAACTTAAGAATCATGAAGAGAATTATTCAACCCATGATTTAGAATTAGGAGCTATAATTTTTGCTCTTAAGATTTGGAGACATTACCTTTATGGTAGTAAGTTTACCATATTTACTGATCACAAAAGTTTAAGGTATGTTTTCGGGCAGAAAGAGTTGAATATGAGACAAAGACGTTGGATGGAATTTCTTAGTGATTATGATTGTGATATCCAGTATCATGAAGGAAAAGCAAATGTAGTAGCAGATGCTTTAAGCCGAAAATATCATGAAAAGACAAAAATGGTACGTTCTCTTAAATTAAATCTGCAAGTAGATTTAAATGATCAAATAAGAGAAGCACAAGAATCAGTAATCAAGGATGATTCTGAAAAATTAAAAGGTGTGTTAAAAGAATTAGAACAAGGAACAGATGGAATATGGAGATTCCATGAAAAGAGAATGTGGATACCTAAATTAGGAAATTTACGTAATTGTATATTAGAAGAAGCCCATAAGTCTAAGTATACGATGCATCCAGGAAGTGATAAAATGTACCAGGATTTAAGGAAAAATTTATGGTGGATAGGAATGAAAAAGGACATAGCAGTTTATGTTTCTAAATGTTTGACCTGGTCATAAGTTAAAGCTGAACACCAGAAACCCTCAGGTTTGTTACAGCAATTAGAAATGCCAGTTTGGAAATGGGAATTGATAACAATGGATTTTGTCACTAAATTACCCAAAACTAGGAAAGGAAATGATACAATCTGGGTGATTGTAGATAGACTAACTAAGTCAGCTCATTTTCTACCAATGAAGGAAACAATTAGTATGGAACAATTATCTAAATTGTATGTAAATGAAATTGTTTCTTTACATGGTATTCCTTTATCAATTGTTTCTGATAGGGATACTCGCTTTACATCTCATTTTTGGTCAAGTTTCCAAAAGGCAATGGGAACTAAGTTAAAATTAAGTACGGCTTATCATCCACAAACAGATAGACAAAGTGAAAGGACAATTAAGACAATGGAAGATATGCTTAGAGCTTGTGTAATTGACTTTGGAGGTAATTAGGACGATCACTTACCTTTAATAGAATTTTCTTATAATAATAGCTATCACACAAGTATCAATGTTGCACCATTTGAAGCACTTCATGGACGAAAGTGTCGAACCCCAGTCTGTTGGGCAGAAATTGGGGAAAAGCAACTATCTGGACCTGAAATAGTGCAGGATACAACCGAAAAAATTATTCAAGTCAAGGAACGACTGAAAGCAGCACGTGACAGACAGAAAAGTTATGCTAATAACAGGTGAAAACCATTGGAGTTTCAAGTAGGAGATAAAGTATTGTTGAAAGTCTCTCCTTGGAAAGGAGTGGTAAGATTCATCAAACGGGGAAAGCTAAGTCCCAGGTATGTTGGACCTTTTAAGATTATTAGAAAAATAGGACCTGTAGCCTATCAGCTGCAACTGCCAGAGGAAATGGCAGGAATACATGATGTGTTTCATGTATCAAATCTCAAAAAGTGTCTAAGTGATGAATCATTAATAGTATCTCTTAAGGATATAGAGATAAATGAACAACTCAAGTTTGTAGAAAGGCCTCTACAGATTGAAGACAGAAAAGTCAAGAACCTCAAACATAAGAGACTAGTTCTAGTCAAAGTGAAGTGGGACTCCAAAAGAGGACCTGGGTACACATGGGAGCTCGAGTCAGAAATGAAAAGGAAATATCCGCATTTATTTCAGTAGATCTCGAGGACGAGCTCTAAAACAAGGTGGGGAGAATGTAACAACCCTCGGTAAAACCAACACCCTTATAATATTTCCGCACTCTAATATATTATAAAATGTCTCAGTATGTTTTGTATTACACCCCGTATGTGAAAACCGAGCCCTAAATAGATTATAACATATAAAATAAATTAAAAATAAGAAATATAGGGCTGAGGCAGGCCGCGTAGACTCACCCCAACATCTTACGCGGGCGGTATCACTGCTGGAATTGACTTCGCTGACTTCTTTAGTTGAAGCGGGCCGCGTAAGGGTGTATTTGTAGTTGACGCGGGCCGCAACAGATCATGAAACGCAGAGACATCCGGTGCTGACACGTGTCGACATCGTGTCGAGTCTACTTGGTGACCCAGCTAAACTACAGCGTTGACCGATGTTGACGCGGGCCGCGTAAGTGACCCTTGTCTTTTACGCGGGCCGCGACAGGACCAGAATCCAGCCATATAAATAGATAGCATCAGATTACAATTTCCGTCGCTCATTCACACTTCTCAATCTCGAATTCTGAAAGTATTAAGCATTATAGTCGGGTACTATACCCCTAATTAGCGAGGTTCTGCTCCGTTGTAAGTATTATAACCCCAGTTTCATAACAGTTACGCTGCCCGATTGATTTAGGGTTCCGTAACAACTGTCGTGGTTCTGCCCGACGTAGTTGTTGGAATGCCGTCTCGGGGAGGGTATTATTAATATTTTCAAAGGGTTATGATACTAACCAATGTACATTTGTATAAATTATAGATTATATCCAGGAAACCTTTACGAAAAGCCTAAGACAGCAATGTGAGTTTATCCTCTTTTTGTTAACGTTTTTGGAATGTTTTATAAAACCTTAATTGTTTACAATGTGATTAAGCGGTGATTGAGTCTTTGTAGTTCTTCAATTACTGCCGGTATTATGGGGTTTTGTATACAAAATTTACTACGAGTAGTAGTAAGTCTGAATGACAGTGCATTACCATTGGACGACGAGTTAGCCAATGGGTAATTTGACCATAGCCATAGATCCGGTCGAGTAGCAAATACTGAATGAGTAATTGTGTAGAAATAAACAATGTGATCGCTCTCAATACTGTTTTAATTGATAAAATGTTTCTTGATTAAACTGGGATTCACTCACCAGTATTTCCGACTGACAAATGTTTTTAAAACGCGTTACAGGTAACACAATATGAACAGCCAATTAATGAAAGCCAGCTGGAGAGCACTGAAGGCTTGGGGAAAAATGTGGCTATAAAAGTTACCTAATAAACGATGTTTTAAATTCAATAAAATAGGGTTTTGTCCCTATAATTGTACTGTAACAAGAAACTTGGGTTTTGCCCATGTGTTTATTAATATCAATTATGGTGGTTTTACTCTGATAAACATTTCCTAACTACGGTCCTGATGTAAATTCCGCTGCAAGACTAAATAACCTGATACCACCGAAACTCTGAGATCGCGTCTGCCCGTTCCCGGGAATCGGGGATCGGGGGTTGCGACAATTAGACCGGTGATACGGGAGCTACCGACCACATGGCTCCTAACCAGGAATGTCTTCATCATTCCACTCCTTACAAAGGTAATCATAAATTCATTTTTGGAAACGGTAAGCACCTTCCAATTACTCACATCGGATCATCTAAACTTTGCGATAATATTAATCTCCGTAATGTACTTGTTGTCCCTAATATTACCAAAAAGTTACTATCCATAAGCAAGTTAACTGTCGCTCATCCGGTCGATGTATTATTTTCTCAACATTACTTTCATATTCAGGATCAGAACACAAAACAGGTACTCGCTCGGGGGACATGCACTGATGATGGACTCTTTGTGGGGGTGCGGGTTTTAAAGGGTCTCCTATTCAGCCTGAAGAGTCTGAATTGGAGTTCTACTTCCGCACCTACACTGAAGACCGGGCTGTGAACTATCACCGTCCCCCTTGGAATGTTAGGCAAGGGAATGATATTTCCGTTGATCCCTCCACGTGTAGGGAGATTTTGGGTGGTCTGGGCACCCCGTTTGAAGTTACTGGGCTCGCGGTTTGCCACGTGAGCTCCGGATCAATCAACTCTCATCCATGCTTGTGGGGAGTTCCATAATGGCGAATGCCATTATGGAAGACTACAAGGTGCTGGGGCGCAAGGAGGAGGAAACTGCTCGCTTACGGGCTGAGGCTGAAGAGTTGGTTAAAGCTGCTCGTGAAGGTGCAGAGCAGCTTAAAAAGGATAAGGCTGCCTTTGAGCAGCATAAGCAGACTGAAGAGTGGGCTGCAACTTCTGGTCTTAAACAGGTTCGTACCCTTGCCAAACTGCTCTCTGATGAGCGCAAGAGTTGGAATTAAAAACTTTCTAATGAGCGCAAGACTTGGAAAGAATCTTGGGCCAAACAGAATGAAACGTTGTTTCGTGTTCGTCAGGAGCTTACTAATGTCAAGGCAGCGATTGCTGCTTTGGTTAAGGAGAAAACCGCAGCTGATGCAGTTGCCAAGGAGGCGGAGGCTCGTACTGCCAAGGCTCTTGAAGAGGCCAAGGAGGCAGAGGCCCGTGCTGCCAAGGCTCTTGATGAGGCAAATGCTGACCGCACCAACTTAACCAAGACTGTTAAGGGCCTTCAGGTATGAGTTTCTTTTGCTCTTGAATTTGTATATATATTCCACAAGTGTGATTGATCATCTTTGTATGCTTGTGTTTTCCTTGTTAAAAGGCTGAAGTGCGGAGCCGGGTGGCCATTATTGAGGAGGTCACTGCCCGGGCTGCTGAAGCTGAAGCGCGGGCAAGGGAGGCTGCCGAGGCTAGGGATAGCCTTGTTTCTTCATTCGATCAGCTCAAGGACGATCGCGATTGGATGTGTGATCACGGTATTGGGCATGTAAGTATCCGGTGTCTTTGCTTTTGTTTAGATTTGCCTGTGATAACCATATTGCTTGTGTAGAGCAGATTAGGCTGCGTGCGCGGGAGGCTGGTTTTAAAGCTGGCTACAACCGTTGCATCAGTCATATCAACGTCTTAGCCCAAGGGAAATATACCGATGAAAGGTTCGGGTTCCATGGCGTGGATACCGAAGCGCGTCTAGATGCCGCTCTTGCGGCGTACAACGACATGTCCATTTCTGCTCTCGAGGCGGGTTACTGCCAGTAGAGCCTCATACTCTGCCTCGTTGTTTATGCTTTTGAAATCGAGGCGGATTGCATAGGTAAGCTCTTGGCCATCAGGGCTGACGAGTCGCAGACCTGCACCTGCACCATCCTCGTTGGATGCACCATCGGTATATAGTGCCCAGGTTTCTGAGGAGGATGGTGGTGGTGTAGGATTTTGCTCTTCTTCGCATTCCTGAATGCGATTAGCCGGTACTTCGGCAACGAAATCAGCTAGAACTTGGCCTTTGATTGCGGGGCGCGGCTTATAGATCAGCGTGTGCGCGCCTAGTTCAATGGCCCATTTTGCTAATCTTCCAGAGATGTCGGGTTTAGATAGGATCGGCCCGATCCTGTAGTTGGTTAACACCGTGATGACGTGATTTGCAAAATAACGTCGTAATCGTCTTAATGCGTGCACTAGTGCCAGTACCAACTTCTCCATGATAGAGTATCTTATCTCTGGGTCGTTGAGCATTTTGCTGATATAGTAAATGGGTGTTTAAACTCCCTTTCGGTCCACTATGAGTACCGCGCCTACCGCGTTGTCCGCGGCAGATAGGTACAGGATAAGTGGCTCATCCTTGCGTGGTGCGGTTAGAGTCGGGAGTTGAATCAAACACTCTTTCATCTCCCGGAAAGCATTTTCGGCCTCTGCGGTCCATTGGAACTGTTCCTTTTTTAAACAGTTCCGCAGGGTTTTGATGAAAGGATATGACTTAGCTGCATGATTGGCTAAGAATCGATTTAGTGCGGCTAGCCTGCCGGCTAGTCGTTACATTTCTTTCATCGTGGAAGGCGATGGCATGCGCTCGATCGCCTGAACTTTTTCCGGGTTTACTTTGAATCCATCTTTGGTTACAATGAATCCAAGGAACTTGCCTTCCTCCATTCCAAACGAGCATTTCCCTGGATTGAGCTTCATGTTGACGCTTCGCAGAGTTTGGAATGTTCTTTCAATATCGTTGAGCATGGTGTCTTCTTCCATGCTCATGACGACCAGGTCGTCCATATAGATTTCGACACTTTTGCATATTTGACCGCGAAAAGTGTCGTTCATCAACTCTTGATAGGTTGCGCCCGCGTTGCGCAACCCGAACGACATTTTTGTGTAACAGTAGTTCCCGGTAGGTGTGCGGAATGTCGTTTTATCTTCGTCCTCGATTGCCATCTGTGCCTGGTGGTAGCCTTTGTAACAATAAAAAAACACTTCCATCGAAATTGTGCGAGGTTATCGACTTTCTCGTCGATCTCCGGAAGTGCGTAACAATCCTTGGGGCAAGCTTTGTTGAGATCTTTATAATCGACGCACATGCGCCAACCCCCGGCTGGTTTTTCTACCATGACTGGGTTGGATAACAAAGTCTGGTACTGGACTTCCCGCAGGATGCCTGCGGAGAGCAGTTCTTGGACCTGCTCATGCATCGCCGCGTTCTTTGCGGATCCGAGGTGGCGTTGGCCTTGGATCACCGGCTTGATACCTGGCATGGTATTCAAAAAATGCTGCGCAATTTCACGTGGTACCCCTGTCATGTCTGCGGGTGTCCACGCAAAAATATCCTGGTTCCTGAAGAGGAGTTGCTTCAGGCGCGCTCTGATGGTGGGGGGTAAGGCATGGCCCAACGTGACTGTTTGTTCTGGGTATCTTGGGTTAAGAACCCATTTTTCTGGTTGAATGTTGGGGGTAGGCCTTGCTATCTTGGACGGAAGCAGCTCGTCCGTGGACATAACTTCTCTGCGGGCGTATATTATCGCGACCCCCGTCTCGGTTGGGAAACTGATGGCAGAGTGGGGGACGGATGTGATCATGTTGAAGTCGCCCTGCGACTCCCTCCCGAGAAGCACGTCGTATTTGGAGGTGTGAGGTAAAACCATGAAGTTTACCTCCTCCGTTTGTGTGTGCCTTCCGTTGGTGAGGCGCACAGGAAAAGTGATTTGGCCCAGGGGGAATACGGTTTCCCCCGCAAACCCGGCCAAAGGGTAGTCTACTGGCTGCAACCGATCCTTGTCTTCTTGATCGAACTGGTTGAAGCATTGCTCGTATATGATGTCAGATGTACTGCCCGGGTCAATGAATAATCGCTTGGTGCAGTAGTGAGCCAGGTAGCCTGTGATAACGACGGCGCGCCTGTCGCATGGTCCACCTCGGACTTTTGGAAAGACGACTTGCTCGTCTTTCCAGTCATTGTCCGGTCTTCTTGCAGCCTTGCGCGGCTTTCCTCGCCCTCCACTGATCATGTGGGTTGAGGCCACGTACATAGCCCTCTTACCCGTGGAAGGGCCCTCGTTGTGGGGGGTGATGCGCTTGGTTTGTTTTTGCGTGGTTGGCAACAGATGTTGCAGCTTCCCCTCTTTTAGGGCTCGCTCAATCTCCAGTCGGAGACTGATGCAGTTGTTTGTTGTGTGGCCCGAGTCCTTGTGATACTCGCAGTAGAGTGCGAGATCCTGGTTCTTCTTGTACTTCATCGGTTGGGCCGGTCGCAGGAATTGCTCGTCCGTAAGGAGAACGTCGCTTGGCGACTGGTTGATCTCGGTCCAGTTACGGTCCCGAGACTCCTTTTTTGACGCCCTGTGTTCACGCTGGGCGTTGATTGTTGCCCTTGCGTCGGGCTGGTTGTTACGCGGGACATATGGCTTGGGATCGCTGCCGCGATTCCATGTGTCACGGTTGCGCTTGTTGTTGCGCTTGGGCTCTTGTCGGGAGGACTGGCCTTCCGACTGGGTCTGTGCCTTTGTGACGTGCGGCTTGAGAGACCGCTGAGTCTGGGCGTACGTCTTGACCGCGGCCATGACGTCTTCCCATTTCTTTGGCAAGCCTTCCTTTCCGGAGATGGTCATAACCATTTCTTCGTATTTGACGGCTCGAATGAAATGGTTGCGTGCCATTTGGTCTGCAACGCCGCCTATCTCCAGGCACTCTTTGTTGTAACGGACAACGAACGCCTCGAGGGATTCGTTGTCCCTGCGCCAGATGTTCATGACGTCCATAGAATCACGTTCGTGACGTCGTTGCTGGCTAAAATGTGCGAGGAACTTTGCTTCCAAGTCCTCGAATGAGGCCAGTGATCCCACTGGCAAAGAATCGAACCAAGCCCTCGCCAGACCCGTGAGGGTCTGGGGAAAAATGACACCAGGTGGGCTCGTCCCACCTGCCGTTGCACCCTGCACCGGTGAAGATGTTCATGTGATCGTCCGGGTCGGACGAACCATTGTATTTCCTAATGTTTAATGGGAATTTAGTGGTGGTGACATCGGCGTGGGAAATCTCCGGGGCGAACTTGGAGTTTTTGGCCGCAGATTTCGGCCTGTAGGGTTGGCTCTGGTGGCGCTTTGCAGCGCGGAGGTATGTGGTGCGGTGTTGAGTGGGAGGGACATAATTGCGTCTTCCCGGTCTACTGCTAGTAGCATGAGACTCCCCGCCGTATGTATGGTCGTCTGGATCGGTACGGCCATATCCTTCATGGTGGGACTGAGGTCCCAACCGGCTGTGGATGCCGGGGCCGCGGTGGGCTGTGGATTGCCGCCTGTTTTCGCCATGAGGGCCCAGGCGGCTATGTTAACCGAGGTGGTTAACACACTGGTCTCGTCAAGTAGGGTTAATCCCTTCTTTCCGAGGATCGCTGGCTGGATCGTCCGCTGGTTGATCTCCTGCACAAGGAAACAAACCGTGACTCGTAACAAGGAGCATGGGGTGGGGGGTGCTCCTTGTTACCACTCTCCGGCGTGAGAATCAGTAATTTGCTTGGGAAGCAAAGTGTGATAGTAGTAGTAGTAGTGAGAGAGTTGTGAAGAGATACCTCAAACCTGGTTTGGGATGGGTATTTATAGCCGAGGAGTGAAGGAGGGTAGTTGAGTAGCTAGCCTGACATCGCACAGCCTCCTGTAGGTGTGTCAGGCCTGTCGATTACGGTGGTGATGCCACGTTCTGCTGTGGTGTCAGGCTGTTGCATACATGTGGGCTGACAAGTGACTGTTCTCAGTGCCACTTGCACTGTGGTGTCAGACCCACTTGCCTTGTGGGCAGGATGCGGTACCGGGCCGCATCGCTGCTTGCGCTAACAGATGTTGTTCCCGCGTTCTTGTTCTGGCCAAGATGGATGCGGGATGCGGTGCCGTGCCGCATCGCCGCTTGGTGACTATTACTGTTGTCCAGATCCCTTGTCGTGACGAAAATGTTCATAGGATGCAGTGCCAGGCCGCATCGCTATGTGTAACATTCGTTCTCGTACTTAAGGTAAGTCTTCTCATCAATGGACAGATTGGTTTCAACCGCTGTGTTCGCGCGTGCCCGCACGGACACAGATAAGTTCTTGCTGGTGGGGGTTTTTGATAAGGGTAATGGTCATTCGCGGTCGTGCTGACGCGAGATCTGGGACCATACCCCTTCACCACCTAATCAGTTGGTACCGCGATCTTGGGTTGCTACCGTTCAGTTAGTTTCTGGTTCTCAGTTGCGACTTGCGATTGAGTAGTTACTATTGATGAGCTGAAAGAAAATAGGCTAAAAGAGAACAAAGTTCAACTTTCTTTTCTTTGTAAATAGTAAGGTGATTCGTAATTGAAAAATACATAAACACTTGCAAATACACAAAAGCATTCTAAGTGTTGATGTAGGAAGCCCTACGACCGTACCGATGGCAAGATACCGAAGGAATGTGATCCAGTCGATGGAGGCCAAAGGCCGAACCAACAAGATAACCCCGAAGAAGGGTGACCTGGAGCAAACCATAGAGCAGAACATAATAAATCAACACAACAGGCATGGAATCCCGAACCAAGGGTATGTAATCATTGCCCCGAAGACCTGACAATAAGAAGTACGAGGTTGTGACAACCTAACAATAGTGCAGGGTTCTTAAGCATTTAATGTTGTCAGGACTGCGAACTGACAAAAGGAGCAGTGGGTGTTGTCGGGAAGATACCCTACACACTTAACAAACGCCAGGAAATCTCCCACTATCAAAAGAAACCATATGCTCCCTACAAAGGAATCAACAAAGAAACTAGCACACCTCCGGCCCGTCCGGAGTCCCGTCAGTACCGACGGCCGAAGATAAAGTCTCCGGGTTTTTACAAGACTGCCTGCACCAAGAGTACACACTCATCAATCATCAGAGATGTCTTTCCTTAATGCTGCTCCTAGGTTTGATAAGGTAAGCGCATGCATTAAATGCCTAACTAACCCAATCTTAGTATAAATAGCGCATTTAACACATCAGTTAAGGCAAGTAAGCAAACACACCCATTCCAATTAAACTCTTAGTAAAAGATGACAAACTTACTCTCACACCGGAGTCGGGTCACAGGAACCTCCCCCTCCCTATGAGGAGACTAACGGTGTTGCTTAGTGTGCAGGGTTCAGCTCCGTAAGCGGTATTTGACAAGACAAGAGACGATCCATAAGAAGAGGAGATCAGGTCACAAGAGGAATTAAACTCCCAACTTCAACATTTTGGCGCCATCCGTGGGACCGGTTTTTTTTTTTTTTTTTAAAAAAAGAGGGGTGAAGAAGGGAAAACCTCTCCGTTTTGCCTAATGGATCAGCCTCAACAGCTTGAACCACCTCCCCCAGGACCCCCCCCCCCCCCAAATTGAGCTCTCACCCGAGGGGTTCCAAACAAATTTCCTACAATTAAGGTAATGGATGAACGAATATGTTAGAGTTGAACGAGCCAAGGGACTCAGGTTACAACTTTCCTTCGACAAAGAACCACCTGTAGAATCCTCATCAATAAGTGCTTCCCAACAACTTTTGTATTCGCCAATCCAGCAGCATGGTTCCCAATCATACTTCACACAACCCTGAGAGGAGAACAGGAAAGTGTCCAAACACAACACAGACCCTCACTAACGGTCAGCCCTGCCTCTATGTTGGCCAACATGTGTAAGATATGCAAAATTTCAACCGTTGTACACTTTCGATCGTTTCCGTATTTAATAAAATTTTATATTTTATTTACGGAATACGTACACCTGCCAGTCTGCCATGTCTTTTAATTTATTCAATACGCACCGTATAGGCCTATACAATGCGTATTGAATTGCCAAAGTGTGCCAATAGATAGGCCAATGTGCCAATAGAAAATCCCATATACAGTAGAAACTCTATAAAATAATACACTTGGGACCACCAAAATTTATTAATTAAAAGAGTTATTAATTAATCGATAAATTAATAATTATTAATTTATATATGTTCGCCAACTTGATAAAAGAACGAGCTTGGATGACTGGTGTGTTATTTGAAGAATATGTTCGCCAACTTGATAAAAAAATGGTTGGAAGAAAAATTCTCTTGATTGTGGATAATTGCCCTACTCATCCAAAAATTATTGAAGGATTACGAAATGTTGAATTATTTTTTTTTGCCACCAAACACAACTTCAAAAAATTCAACCTTGTGACGCGGGGATCATACGAGCTTTTAAGATGCATTATCGTCGTCGATTTTATAGAAGTCTTTTGGAGGGTTATGAATTAGGGGTTCCAAATCCAGCAAAAATAAATGTATTAGATGCAATGAATCTTGCAATTTCAGCATGGACTATGGATGTTCGTGCAAATACAATTGCGAACTGCTTTCGTCATTGTAAACTTCGATCAACAGATAACATGACTTTTGAGAACTCAGATGAAGGTGGTGAAAGCACTCAAGAACTCCAGAATTTGATCAAAGAGTTGGGTTATCGCAATGCAATGGATGTCGAAGATGTTCTGACTCACCCAGAATAAAATGTAGTTGCACAGTTGTTGACTGATGAAGAAATTATTGAAAGCGTTATTGGAATTAATAAAGATGATATCGATGAAGAAGATGATGAAAGTTCTACAATGGAGCCCCCTTCGCGAAACGAAGCTATTAAAGCGGCAATCACATTGAACAATTTCTTATTGAGCTATGAGAAAACAACACCAGAAGTTCTTACCATGCTAAGGAAAATTAGAGACGAGATTCAAGGGGAAATTGATTTCAACAAAAAACAAAAGACAATTGAGTCATTTTTCAAGAATCCTTCATAAATCATTCATGTAATATGTTATATATAAGGAATTATTAATTTATATTTTATATGGGGTCTAAAGAAATTATCAAAAATGTATTATCTTATAATTTTAGCGAATTATTAATTTAGCACCCTATCCCCGAGTCGGGACCGGCAAAAAATATTATCTTAGAGAGTTTATTAAATAATCGAGTATTAATTTATCGAGTTTCTACTGTATAATGACTTTAATAACTTGGGTTGTTGGATTTTAATAATCCTAAGTTTCACATGTTGGTCGATAATAATCCCAACTTTAAAAATTCTCTCCAATGATCCCAACTTGTAAAAGTTTGCCCCCATTGATCCTTTTCAAATATATAAGAATTTTGCATCCTCAATAGATTCAAGTACACCTTCAGACTCTTTATGTGATTTAAGTGCACCTATGTTAGAAAAAGATCAATATGGGTCAAATTCTTACAAGTTGGGATCGTTGGAGAGAATTTATAAAGTTGGAATTATTATCGGCCAATAGGTAAAACTTAGGATTATTAAAATTCAATAACCCTAATAACCTTCATTTCTTTCATATATATTTCATGTTAGTCATAAATTTAGTTACTTGCCCTCTAGTATCATATGACAATTCAACACTTAGACAATGAGTGGGGGCATGAAAGAGTGGCATTATTCGACACGTGGCTTCTACGTTAACACACGTTAGAAAAGTAGCGCGGTGCAAAAAAAACGGAGGAGTGGGACGGTGTGGTTATTTTATAAAAAATAAATAAACATCAACGAATTAAAATACACCCAAACTCCCCCCACTAATCAAGAGCCTCCATCTCACAACTCAAGTGCCCCCCACGCCGGTGGAAAACTCCTCGCCCTCATCACCGCACCATGTCCACACCACCACAAAAGGTGGTGTTTCCGGTGTGAAAAGACTACCACGCCACTTTTTCACACCGTATGATCTTAAGGATGTACCATATTGCCTTTGATATATCAATGTACTACTTATCATGATCATCCAATGTTTGTGTTCAATCAATTCATTGTTATATCATCACCACCTTTTACCCTTTAACTTTTATAATTTTTTGTTTAAAACATTTTCTAACTAATAAATGTATTGTATAAAAGTTTATAAATTTATACATATATGAAGTTTATTAAGTTCTTCCATAAAAAAAGGTCATAAGAACAACATATAATTTCGATATTTTTATACCATGGTTATAACTTATAAGATAACTTAAATGCCCAAATTAATTTTATCCTCTTACAATTTTTATTCATCTCAAGCATTCATCAATAAAGTCACAAACTTATTTTTAAGTGCAGTAACCTGCCGGGTAACAAAACATGAAATACGTTAACAGTATCATCACCTTCATGATTCAACGGCTTTTTTCAAAAGATAGGGGAACGGCGGTTGAGCGAACAAACCGTCGATAAACAACTTGGAGACCGCCCGGTTCAACCCTTCCGCCACATGTAACCCATCCCAACTCATATACCTCGAAGGATCTTTACACGACATCGCCCCTGGGGCACCACAAGTGCTCCTCGGATCCGGAACAAAGTTATAAGCCCCCCCTCCACTCCCGCAGCACGCTTTAAACCGCTCAACGAACCCATATTTCGCAGCATTAGCGAAAACCTCACGGTACGCATGCCAATCATCACCATATACAATCACCGCGGACGGGTGCATTTTGCGTAGTTCATGTAGTTTTGCTTGTAGTGCCATGTTATGGTCGTAGCTTTCTTTGTTCTTGAATGCAACACAACCTATCTGGTCAAGTTCGGTTGGGCGTGGCGCGATTATGAACGAGAATGGTAAACAGCCAGTCGCGGGTAAACCTTGTACAACTACGTGCTTTGCACCCATTTTCAAAAGTTCATTTATAACTTGTGTTTGGTACTTTATAGCTAGCTTTTGGACAGTCTTGCTAGTGATTTTTGATCCAGCAATGTAGTTATAATCATTGGCAGCCATCTGGCCGATCCAAACTAACGCGCCGTTGAACACGGCCTTGCATTTAGCCGGGGTTGAAACCGCGTCTTTACATCCGGAACCCTTGGTGTATTCTTTGAACCAAGTGAGTTGT